>VYZX01010099.1:0-27455 GCA_013401335.1 Brachypteracias leptosomus
TTCTGTGATTCTGTGATACCATATGGCCATACTTCATGTGTACCGAGTGTACCCACACAGGGATTTGGTGAGATCTAGACAGAGCATTGTAAACAGCCATGATACATATTACTGTATGATATCATCCCTGTGCAGAAAATGTAAAGACTGACAGCCTATCAAAGCACCAAAGGTTACTCAATTACCGAGCACGTCAGGAAGTTTTGTTTCCTAGGGTGTAGTTTAGCCCACTCCTGCAGAATTCACACTGATCTGTAGCTCTAGTGTTCCTCAAAACCTGCCTATTTCCATCCTCCTGGACTTCACCTAGCCCCATCTGTCTAAAAAGTAATTATTTAATGGCAGGGTTTTAAATAGTATCCCTCAATGCACTCTATAATAAGTATTACTATTACTTGCTTGTAACAAATCACAGCAGAAATGACTCAGGAAAAACTTTGATCCCATTTAAGTCAGCACATACCCTTTCTTTAACTTTAGTGGACATAGGACTAATCTTCAGCGTATTCCAGTAAAACAGCAACTTCACTAAGCAAAACGAGTGCACACATATATTTAGAAAAGTCCTTGTGATATTTAGGACTTGGCACAGGCTAGAATCTCCTTAGGTTTCTCAGGAAAAAACAAGACATTCCCTTCCTACTCCCTAATATTTTTGGTTTATTCTCTTTTGCCCTGTTTGTGGTTAAACTTAACAGTATTGATTTTCTTACAGTTGAGTTCACTGGTTCAAAGAAGCTTCAAAAGATGTTATTCTAGTATACTCCTATGCCTATTTTGGATGCTCCTGTTTCTTTATATGATGAAGGATACTCAGGCAAGATTTTTCTACTTTATAGCTCAGCAAAAGGTGCTATCTCCATGCTACTACCAGTAATAATAATCTAGATGTTTTACAGGAAGGAAGCCTGATTTGGTGCTTGTAATACAATTTTAGAATTCAAGTAATTTGGTTGAAGCCATCTGCAGGCTATTAACACCACATTTTAAGAATTGCATTGCTAGATGAGAAGAATATAGAAATATTTAGGCTGGAAAAGACCTTTTAAGATCATCAAGTCCAACCATTAACCCAGCACTGCCAAGTCCACTGCTAAACCATATCCCTAAGTGCTATGCCTACACATCTTTTAAATATCTTCAGGGATGGTGACTCAAACACTTCCCTTGGCAGCCTGTTCTAATGCTTAACAATCCTTTGGGTGAAGAAAGAGTACTTTTGTCACGTATAATAAAATACAGTCACTGAACATCTGCTCCACTAGTACTGAACCATAAACTGAACTTTCAACATCCATAAAGTAAAAAGCAACCTGCACAAATTAAGATGTTAAGTGGACTCGCTAAACTAAATTTTCCCATCTAAGCACTATGGCTATCATTGTCAATACTTTGTTAGAGGACACCTTCAGATACCAGATGCATGATCATCTCTCCTATGCCTTTGAATCTGGGATTATCACAAGCTCTTTACTTCACTCTAGCAAGGCCTGTGTATTGCTATGCACAGGTAGGGGTGGAAGGATCAAGACATGGAGTATAATTCAAAATGTAGAGGGAGACAGTACTTATCCATTCAGTTTGAAGAACCTAGGCTCCTCCCTCCCCCTGGAAAGTCCTGCTTTCCTGCTGGAGTGAAAGTGAACTGACTCATGCTCCAGCAGGTACCTCACTTGAGGTGAGCCAGTGGCTCAAGCTGAGCTCCAGCACTGTTCCTGGATTGATATTATTTCACCAGTCCCTTCCTCTGACATATCTGGACATTAGTTCTTGAAACTAAGTGTGTAACTGCTGAGGAGAGGAATGGAAACATCATGTACTAAATGCTATGAGCTAGACAATTTAACACTTAGTCGGTTTCTAAGGAACAAAGTAGAAATTATACAGAAAATCTTATGGAAGAAAAAGTATGGAATGAGGAAAAGAATTCTTGGGGCTCATCCCAAGATTAGTGGGTTTCTCACTGGACAGTCATTTTCCTACTGACTCCTGCATCTTTTTTCAAGCCCATACTTATTCTCTGGTGGATAAGAAATAACTATTTAAGTCCCTATACAGCTACTCAATACGACCTTAAGTATCTACTATGCAACTGCTCTCAGATTCTTCTTACTGTTAGAAGTCAGAGTGTTTATGCAATGTAAGTATCGCAAAGTTGACTGAAGCAAGCTTCTGTTCACTTTTTCTCTTGAGAAAGAAGATTTAAGTTTACTCTGACAAACAGCTGGACTGTTGGCAACAAAGGGTTAATACATTTGCTTTCAGAGACTTTGATGAGGCAGTGAAGCAAGAAAGAACTCAGCAAAAAGAGACAAAGAAGGTTTTTACACATATTCTGAAAATATACTCAGAACCCTGTAAAATTAGATATGGGAGTCCATATGTAAGAAAGAGGGAATGAGAAAAATCAGTCATTAGGTTGCAGCACTTGCATTAATCAGAACAGGAGCATGCGAAAAAGTAGAAATTCAACTATCTCAGTGCAAGTGGCATTTCCCTTTGAAGTCCACAATTCAGACGGATTTTTTCCTCCACATGTCAAAGTTTTACTGTGTTACGAAATAATCAAGTATACAGAGATGAGCAATTTGTGTGCATCTATGTATGTTGTAGGTGACTCCTATCAGGAAGCATTTCCTGATAGGAATCTACCTGCTCACAGAATTTACCTTGATAAAGTTCCAGTGGAGGACACATTACATTTAAATGCAATGGTAAAACTATACTGCAGTTGAAAGCACACTTAGTGAACTGACAGAAAGCTGTGGTTCTGTAGTAGCTGTACATAGTCTGCAATAATGAACACTGAATAGAAAAGCCCAGGCAATATCTTTCAGTAAAGATTAAACTGCAGCCTCATCAAAAGAGAAGATATGATCAGCACAAAAGCAAGCTTTTTGAGAAACTTATCAATGTCTCTCCCTTTTAAAGATCCAACTAAATGCAATCTGGAAAGATAATGGAGAGCATTGACATTAAAGTTGGGATAGTATGATAACAAAAAAGGAGGGGATGGAGGGAGGGGGGAAGAAATTACACAGTAGTACCTGATAGGCACAAACCAGGTGGAATGATTTTATACACAACAAGGAGTATTGGAAGAAACTTCACTTCTCCTTGCCACCACCATAGCAGAAATCTATCATTAAGGAACAGAAGCGATTCATTCAGTCTCTTATCTAAGCTACAGAAAGCAAAGTTTCCCTTATGCATTTGTCCAGCTCAGACGACACCATGGCTTACCCTAGAAGGTGTGATAACTTTTCAGGTGAGCCATGAAAGAGAGGAAGACAATGAGAAAACAAACAAAAAACCCCATTATTTCAACGTACAGCAGATCTGCAAGAAATAAAGATTCCCCTGAGAGTCAATGTATACTATGCAAAGCAAAATCAACTTCTCCAATACATGTAGATTTAAATTTTATTTTCCAGATGCAGTCAAAGTGGCAGATATGTATTGAATAAAGAAGCAATGGGCTACACTCTGATTCCAAAGAAGCTTTCTGCAAGTCTGATTTTTGAGCTTGAGCATTCATTGCAACAGATGAGTTCAACTGTATCATCTTGTCTCCATTCTCAAATTGAACGAAATGAACAAGCCTTTCACACCATAGAATTGTTCCTACCAATGCAATGCAAATGGTCACAGTCACAGGTATTTTGGCACTCAGGGATGTAAAGAGGTGCCAAATACTTAGGGGTTTTTGTTTGTTTGCTTTTCCCTAAAGTATCCAAACAAGTAAGGTGCACACTTTGCCATTGCAATTTCTAGTTTTCGACATTTTTTTTGAAGTCAACAAAATGTCCCTTTCACAACAACTTCAAAATGCACATCAACCATCCAGTTAAGTTTTCATGTCAGTAAGGATCAAGTACCCACGTGTTCACAGGAAAAGTGAACCAGTGAGGAATGAATAAAGTTGAAAAAAAATTCACGTTAAAATTCAAGTAAATATTCCTGGAGAATGTCCTGCCCTCCTCTGCTAGTTCTAATGTCAAGTAATTATCAGCTTCGAAGTGCTACTGGCCATCATCATTTTCACTTCTGAAAGCAACTGACAGCATGGAGTAAAAATTGCTTTGATTGAGCAGTGATACGATAATAGTTGATGATCTTACACTCTGCCAGGCTTGTCTAAGCAGATAAGATGGTGCAGAATCAAAGTGGTGTCACAGGGTACTAGAAAATCTACACTACCTTGAGATAAGAGCATCGCTGTGCCCACATACACTTTTACAAGTTTCTCCAAGAATCTCTCAACAAAGCAAGACTGAGAAATGAGTGGAAAGTTCTAACTGAGACAGTTCATGGTTAGAAACTCCTGAAACTATTAGTCAGCCTGTATATTGGACCATAATCCTCTACTATCAAGCATTAACAACATATCCCCCAAGCCCAGAAGAGTTTGCTATAGCATACTTGAGATTACAAAAGTTGACCCCATTTCTGTACTGCCAACATGCTTTAATCACTGCAAGATTATTTATGCTAATTTCAATTGACAGCATCAGTCTCTCCCAAGCACACCAATGCCTTATAGAGGTAGGATGAGCTGAAGTATTTTCCAGGGCCAAATAAATATTCGTAGTGAAGTCTTAGTGAAATATAAAAAAAATGTGCCTATCTAGGAAAGGTGTTTTTACAGAAACATTCACATACTACTTTCACAGAAATCCTTGGTAAAATATTATTATCACCTCTGCCGGAGAAAAGTGAAATTTTTATGTGCACAGTGTTGTCTGCATTGGCAGAAGGGAGCTGAATTGTTCTTGATGAGATACAGCAATAGATCACTCAATTCATGGCAGGGACCAAAATGCCACTATTTTTCCCTAAAATAGAGCTTAGGGAATTTCTTTTTTGAATGAGGAAAAAGTTATGAAGATAAATAATTACAACCTGTTTTTTCATTCTCTTTGCAGTGATTTACACAAGTCTTGCAATTCTACCTGCTCTGTAGGGAATTCCTGCTGGGCGAATTCCTTTTTCACTCAATTTTCTTGTTACCCTACTCTTGTCTATCCCCACAACACATACCTTATGACAGTTTAGAACTTTCCTTCGCGTGTCAATGTAAGCTGACAATTTACACAATTTGACTTACTTGGGAACCTGTATTTTGCCTTGCTGCATGCATCCTTAAATTGTGGCTTGAAAAACATTAGCCTTTCAAACATAAATAAACTGGAGAATTAAATCACATTGGCTAATGTATATACTATTTGAATATTAAATTATTACTGAATGGAAAGAGGACTTATCTGCAATAAGCAAAGACTCAAATATGATGTGCTAATAATACATTTCATGGGAGAAAATGTAAGTGAAAATAAACACCCTATGGATTTACAGCCTGTGATGAGTTTAGTACATTTGAATTAAAAATGAGGTGTAATAAAATTAAAATTAATGGGAACTTGGTGCAAGACTACTTTTCTTTCTAATAATACTTTGAACTTCATTGTTATTCTAAATTCACAGAGTCTTTTAAGCTTGAAAAATTACTCAAATAATGGCTTTATTCTGAGTAAACCAGTGTGGTTTGATACTATAAATACATTTGCGTAGACACATGGGCTGATTCTGCCAAGTCTGTCTACACATGTTTACATTTTACAGACAGAAATACTTTGACTCCATAGACCTTAAAAATTAAGCACCTGCCTACATGTAGACGTTTTTGCAAGGCTCTTCTGCACAGTTTATTAATATTTATTTTCACATCCTTAGTGAGAAGGAAATGACACAAATGAGCCCCAGCATATGTACTTAATTTTACATAAATAATCCAGTTAACTTTGTTGTTAATATTAATATGCATGAAGTTAAGTACATAGATATTTGCTAGATGAGGACCTCTGTGATTGGGTTTCATTTAGATCCATTTTTGTTTAACTTTCAAATGTTGGCATATTTGCACCAAAGCTCCATGGAAATTCATCCCAAAAGTGTCTGGTGCATATTGGTTCACAACAGTGAGGTGCATGTTTTGGAGATAATTAATTTCTCTCCAAATTAAGTGATTTATTTTACAAAACACACAGTTTAAGTGGAGACCAACTTGAGAAGCATATCAAGATAAATTTTTAAATCAATCTTTTATTTTCATAAAGAAAAATACTCTTGCATAATATGAATGCAAATCAAGCTAAAGTTCAATCACTTAACACACATTGTATACAACATTCTGAAATTACATAAAATAAACCCAACAATTTCCCCCTCCCAGAAAAAAAAAAACAGTAGTTATCTGAGGATACTGTGAGGATATCTCAGTCCTTTTTAAACCTAAAAAAGCATCAATACAGAACATACTTCATCAGAACCAACACATTGCTCAACAATCCTTTCCTTTCTTTTCTGCTGTCTTGTAATATTTACTTTGACAAGAAAAAGAAGTCAAGTTTCCTTTGCTGCAGAAGAAATTAAATTACATTAGAGCCAGAGCTAAAGAACAACAAAGAAAAGGGACCCTAAATCCTCGTTCCATTGCATAGTAGTAATTTAGTTTGCTCAACACCCTGTCAAGCCCATTTGACATGAAATTCCAGGCTACTAAGAAGTGTTTTTCCTCTAATTTATTTCTATTTATGTTTATAGTACTTACTGTTTTGATCCCTCTTTATTGTACCTAGGAGGTAAGCTCCTCCACATCATTGTTAAAGGAAAAATAACAACTTTAAGAAGTATTTTAATGAACCACATTTCATGTTGAAAGAAAACACTGTCATCTTCAAATTCCATGCACACACAAAATCAACAAATTATGTCCCTCTTGCAAGCTTCCTAAAATACAAGACCTGAACCTAACTATACAACACCAATGTAATGTCTTCCCCCTCCCAACACATTTCTAAGAAGTTGAAAACATATCTAAAAGCAACCAACCTCCCAAAAGGTCAGGTATTTGTGTGTTTTTTTCAGGGCTAAAGGCAAAAATGTGCCCAAATGGCACAAATCATTATAAATAGCAAGTAAGACATCTGTAAGGGAGAATAGTTTCAAGAGGCTATTTTGTCACCGTAAAGACACGGAGTACAGTGTAAAAGCATCCCATGTGAAAGCTCCCGTCCTTTCAACAATATTCTGATGTTATGGTCTACAGCTGGGTGGCTGCAAATGCAGATGAAAACAATTATCACAGCAGAGCTGCTGCATCACACCTTCTCACTACCTGGAGTCTCCTAGTCTGAGACAAACATACTGAGACAAGAAACCCCATAGTTATGTGGCTCTATGGTAAAGGAAAGAGTTGATAAGATCACCCTTTTCTGTTATAACATCATGCAACCCTTTCTCCCCATCCCCAAGACAGTCTCAGATCTCTCTTCAGTGCTGCAACAAGAAATGCCTCAAGACCCCTGAACCTATTAAACATTTTGCTTCCCTTCACAGAGTATCAAAAATATTAATACATGAACATCATTAGCCCAAGTTCACACTGCTGTGAGTGGCAACACATATTCTCTCTTAAGAAAACATGAGAAATCCCAGAGCAGATATAACAGGCCTGGGATGCATGAATAAAGCTAGAAGCCTAGTCTGGCTGCAAAAGCCTCTTTGCCCTTAAAGTACTACACAGAAGGCAACTAGTTTTGGAATCTTAATGTGAAACTTATTAGTTAGATGATCACAAATACCTACCTCATATAAAAAAACTGCACAGGCAAGAATGCATATGCTGTTCCTCAAATTTTAGGGTTGTTATATTACAGAACACTTCCTGCTTATATGTATGCATATAATTACACATGCAGTTATTTTGCCCATGAAGACACATGTTTAAAGAAAGAGAAAGCAAATTCATGCTCACAGTCATCATAAAGCTGTTTCATGTTGACTGAAAAACACAATCTTCTGAGAGAGGACTCTTTCAGATGTTTCAAATGGAAAATCCAAACTATTATAAGTTCAATGTAACCATCACAAGTTTTTTCGGAAATTAATTTTTTAACAAAAATTTCTTGATGGAAGTGTTTTATGAGTTAATTGTAATGTATCATCAAGTTTTCCGGGGAAAAAATTGAGTATACACAAAAGCAATTTGGTATAAACATGATGAACTATCCATTCAGTGAATTTACACAAAAACAGAGGTTCTTTTTCATTTTTCTGCCCTCTTATGTATCCCAAGACAAGAATACACAAATTTGACCAGACATGATAAGTACTTTAAAGCAGGAAGGAAGGGGAGAAAGTGGAAGCATTCTGACATTTTAAAAAGAGAACAGCACATCCATTTTTAAATTGACCTCATTTTTAAAGGTTTAAATACCTTCACAAGATAATTATTTGAAGTTGTACAAAATGTCTTCTGCAGCCATAACACTTCATAACTGAACAGAACAACATTCTTCAGATCTTTGCATTACCAAAGAAACCTCAAGAACCTTCAACATGAAGTCAACACGAGCTTTCACACACACACACGATGCTTAAGTTTGGCCACTAGACTGAAAAATCCATTACTTGTACCACTCTAAGAGTTTTATTTCCCTGTAACATCATGCTGCATTGTAGTTATCACTGTAAGAGTGTCTGGATGTATTCCTGCTGAGTTACATACTGTGCCTATACTTGGCTCCTTGTTTTTGTTATTACTAGTCTGTTCTCATCTTTTATCTATTGCTAGCTGTTGGCGCTAGCTCCTGAATGCGTTCACCAAGTCTATGATGCATTCCTGCATTACCAGCAATAGTGCAATAAAAGGATATTGTTTCAGAATAATTCCATGTTCCCCCTGTTCTTGCTCAGAATAATTATGTCCTTCTAAGTCCTTCTGATGAAAAAACTACAAGAAAACTTCTTGTGAAAAGCAAACACACTTCTTCGACAGGTGGAAAGGTGCTATCATCTTGAGCACCGTCTGTGAACACCGGAAGATGGCAAGTGTGCCCACATAATGGTTTTGCACACATTAAAAAGCAAACAGGAGTCCTACAGACATAAAATATGTTTCATACACCACTAAACTACAGGATGCTTCTGGTGGGTGCATCAGAGATCTGTTTGAGAAGGACTGTCAGTTGCAGAAAGGTGTTAGTCCCCTCAGGATTGGTAAGGGCAGAAGAAAAAGAACGGTATCAAATTCAAGGATTAACTCAAATTCAGAGATCAAAAAAAATACTCATTAAGTTACACATAACTAAGATTGAGGAAGAGACAGACAGAAAAAATTCAAGTTTGTCCAAGCTGTACTGCCAATTTGCTACTCTTCAAGCTTATCAAATAGCATTCCTTTCTGTTCTATGGTTGCTTTTCCAGTTCTGTTAAGATAAGTGTGGTTGAGCAACTGGAGAAGCAGAGGCAAGCTTTTTTAGAAGGATGTCTAACCTTTTGCATCACAAGCACTTATTCAGCACTTACTCTTTCCCACTGAGTAAAGCTTCCAAGGGTAGAGAATTTTATTTTTTTTTAATGTCATTTGTCATTAAAGTTGAACAAGACACTGCAGATAACTTGGTATTTGTTTACATTTTAGCGTGTCCATTTCTGTAATTGGAATTTGAAAGTGTAAATGTAAAGAATTCAAACCAAATCTTTTTATTATTACAATTTTCATGCTTCCCTGGACATAGCAGTCAGGCAAAACACTTAGTTTTCAAGAATATTTGACTACAAAAATAACAATTTCAGCCATGACTTGTAACATGGAATAGTTAAGGCAGGGAACTGTAAGCCTTTGAAAAGTGAGAGGTCACTGAGAAGGCAGATTCTCAATTTGGGTTTTTGCAAGAGTGGAGAAATAGGAAATGTCACATTATTTTGACTAAGTTTGTTCTCTCTTGAGCTAATGTTTTCAGAGGCAATAGTTTCATTCTGAATTAAAACTGTTTTCTGAAGTGTTTCACATCTTGAGCACCAACTAAAGACAACAGAAATATCAGCAATCTCATAAAAATCTTGGTCACTGTACAAAAAAATAGATCTGGAAAATGAAAAAGAAACTTTCAGCAAAAGACAAACTTGTCACATCATTTCTCCACTGTTCCAATATGTAGTTCTGGGGAATACGGTAAACTGGGAGAAAGACTAAAAAGAACAAATTATATAGACTTCTTGTCTATCAGCATTTGTGCTGTGATAACTATAGTATGATATGAATTTCATGTTTATTATCATTCATTGTCTTCTGGAAATGTAAGCAACATGTGGGGCAGAATTATTACATTAGCTTCCACATTATTTCCAAGTATTACAAATACACTGCCACCCCACATGCAAACTTTTTTGCTCTTTCAGCAAATAAGTGATACCAATGCTTTCAACTTCATAGCTTACACATGTAGCTGGTATGAACGTTGACAGAAAGCAGGGATTCCAGTTACAAATACGATTATTTGAGGAAAAAAAAGTACCTGAAATCACAATCAGCTTGGTATAAATACCCTATATGTGTGCAGTACAGCCTGCCTCTGCATCCCCAGAGCTGTTATGCTTATCAGGTGTGTAATCATCATCACCACGCTCCTGCACTGACCCGCTAACCCAGGCTGCCCGGCACAGACACATGTGTTTTCAGATTTGGAGATTTCTGTGCTAGTTCTCCAAAGATTATTCTCATACTTAATTCCCCAAAGATTACTTATAACAAGACCTCCTTAGAGAGCCCTCAATAGAAGACTAAAACCCACACAGTTTATCACAAGTATCTGACAGGCTCTCAGGGGAGTTTGGGGTACTTCCTCCTCTCCCCAGTTATCACAAACAGCACCATTTTGCTAATGGAGAACAATGAATATTTGCTCAGAAAGGCTCACTACACCCATCTGTGCAGTGAAGAAGCAGAAATGCTGTCTAAAGAAGCCAACATGGCCACAGAAACTAACCACCATTTGAAATGGAGACGGAGATCATAAACGGTGCTTTGCATCATTGCACCATTTCTGCCCACAACACTACTAACTCACAAAGATGAGGCCCTTAAATACACTCAGCTCCCTTTGTGGGAAGGAACAGGATATAGTGTACAGTCCTCACCTGTATGTTTTCCTCCAAACTGTGTATTTGTGTGCCCAGTGGGATGACATTTTTTGATTTAGTTGTCAGCAAATAGAACTTTATATTATGCTCCTGTCGTTTTGCTTTCTTAGCTAGCAGACTACAGTGAATAAGGGTTATTCTGTCACTGATTTAAATCGTTTTTTGAATCCAGGTATTTTTCATAAAGCCAGACTTATTCATTATTCATAGGGAGCATATTGTTACGAAGTCTGGTATTGTGTTTTGGGACCATTAGTCCGAGGGCAGGCATTCAGATTCATCTCCGGCTCTCATCCTGTCTCTATTCCTCTTCAGACACCTCAAACACGATGCCAGCACTGAATGCATAGGAGTCAATAGGATGGGTCAGTTAAAGAACTACAACTTCATTTTTAGCATTCATCTCTCATGGCTAAAGAAGTACCCTGCATTGAATCAGGAGGAGAAAATATATGCTTGAAATGAAAACTATCCATTTTAAAAAGAAACAACTCAAATCCTTACCAGTAAAGCATCCAGGCCTGTATTGCTCTGTACCTGTGAGTGAATCTTTCACAACTTGTCAACTGTGCTCCACACAAAAAGGTGACATGAGAGGGACTTCACAACATCCAGCCCTAATGGATGCTTCAAACAGACAGCCCACCCCTACTCCCACCCTGCTTTTTAAAATCCTCTTGGACATAAAACTCAGTAACATTTCAAAAGCTATGTCTGCTTTTGAGAAAGTTTCAGTTCCTCAAGCTCTTAATAGTTTTCCCTTGTAAAATACCTATTATCTGTAGTGATTTCAAAAGATTTGTGAAGTCTATTCATTTTAACATCTATGCTGTGCATCTATTTTATGAAACACTGAATTTCTGGGGGGCAATGATCTTAGATCTTATTCCACTTTGCTGTAAATATGAAAGAAAGAAATATTTATCTTAATATTGCAGTATTTAGTTGGAGAAGCACGATTTTTTATTTAGTTGAGAGATGTGGATAATATTTATATAATTCTTAAGGTATACATAAAACTGTAAACCTTCATATCAACATTTAGCTACACATTCTCAAATATCAAAGTTCATTTTTCCTGCACAGTAGTTTCCTGTATTGCCAGCAATATCTGAAAAAAGCTTCATATCATTTAAAAATAATTTGTGATATTTCACAATGGACTTTGTAACTTTTTCTATGATCTGGTAGTTCTCAAACACATTCACAGTTGCATGCATCTGCACATGTGAAAACCCCTCTAAGGTTTTCTAAAGGCACCATCTGTAGAGGAACACTGTACAGAAGTCCAAGCTTCAGTATGTCATAAACACCCAGCTTTATCATTTTATTTCTTGCCCAAGGGCTTCCCTTGTGAAGCAGCAAGGATTGTAGAATTTAACAACAGGTCTAGTCAGGTCTTAAAAAGAACAAACTTGCAAACAAACCTAGATCCAGTCCATCAGCATACAGATGATGCCACCATTTCAAGAAGGAAAGCCCAGCAGGCAGCTTATATTCAGCATAACTGTCCTTGGAATAGAGAGGATTTTGGATTAAAATGCTTGGACAATCTGTTAATCCTAGATCCACCATGCACTGAAAAAAAATCTCACAGTGTAGCTAGAATTATTTGCACTGTATTTAGTTATGATACTTCCCTTCAGACATCAAAAATCAGATTCAGAAATGTGGGTAGAATAAAAAGAGCCTAGAGTGCATTCCATCAAAAGTCCTAGGCTAATGTGGTGGGTTTACCTTGGCTGGGTGCCCGGTGCCCACCCCTAGTCCCTCTATCACNCAACAACAACAACAAAGTGTTGGAACAATTTGCTTTGACTCAGTATGACCCCAGGAAAATCTTTCTTTGTGCCAGTAACATGGTGCAAACTACCCACAGTATGGTGTGGGTCCTCAACCATCACTGTCAGCAAGTCCATAAGCTAGGATAGCAAGGAAACAAAGTAAAGTCAGAGGAGAAAAACATAATTGTCAAGGGACAAATTTTCAACGTATCAAGAGAAGACATTCTGAACAACTATGGAGTTAGTTACAGGTTTACTGTTTTTATCAGACCTTTAGAATCTATTCTACCAAATAATTCTTATGCTTCAGAGCTTTTTCCATCAATCAATCACAGATAGGAAAAATAATTAAGTAACACTCCAAATGCATTAGAAAAGTTCAAGTGCACCTCAAAGCTGACCCTCTACCTTGCCAGCTTCCCAGTGCTTTTTTTCTAAAATCAAGATGTACTTCTTACATAAATAGCTTTAATTCTTTTGTGCCATTCATTCCTGACTCCATCTCTTGAAAGAGTGTAAAAGTGACTTTTAATTAGTTATTTTTCCCTTGACAAGATACATCAAGAATGTATTGCAGCTTTTTTTTACTCAGTGAATTTTCCTGCCTTGCATTTCCTCATGAATGATATTGAATTCCCTGCCTTCTTTCTCCTCCTTATTCTCATAGTGTATTTGCTCTTTTTTTCAAACTCTCAAATGCCTTCATTCCTAGTCCAGCTGACATGCAGAGTTCCAAGACAGGCAAATGAGACTGGGAAGAGTGTGATAAGCATAGGCAACCAAAGAGAGATGAAGCCTCTTCCAAACTGCATGTTTAGGTATTGTTTTCTATACTAGACATAAAAACCTACAGTCCTAAAGGAGATCTTCAGTAGTGTACATGAAAAGATTTTTAAGTTCATGTCCATAACATAACATACTATGACAAACATCATCATTTTCTAGTTGCGTGTGGAAGGCAAATCTCTCAATGTTGAGTTAGCAACTATCATGTTTCAAAGGCACCTACTCTAGTGGATGAAATAGAAGAATCCACTGCCCAGGGCTAATCACCTTCCCTTCTTATTCACCCGCTCTTTACATCATCTAGATCTGAATCACTATGTCCACTGAGGCAGCACAAAGGTCCACAGTTTAGCCACCTTCTCAGTGGAAGCCCTTCCAGGGCTTCCTTGGACTCCTGTGGTGAGGGCTCCCTCACTCTTCACCACCTCCTGCCATACCATCTTCTCCTGGGCCTGATTTCTCATCTTTTCACACATCTCCCAACAGAGTTTCACTTGCCATATCTTGTCAGTCCCCACACAAAATTTGACTTCCTATTTACTGCCCTCACTGTTAACTTCATCAAATGAGTACAGCCTGCCTCATGAACATACTGCCTTTTACATCCTGGGAGTTATGCCAGGCCACACATGCACTGGAGTGGAATTCTAGAGCAAGTCCAAGAGTTTTTAAGAGCATTGAAAAGCTGATGTAATTTTTCTTAAGGTATAGTTAGTAGGGATGAGTGAAGAGTCCCAGGGGACACTGCTGCTTACACATGTATATGTATTATGTCAGTCACGATTCAAGACAGCCATGACTTTGAACGGGTAGAACTGCACTATCCCAACACTTGTCTTGAACAATTATAATGAAATCTGACAAGAAATAAGCAGTGCCAGAGGCCAGAGAATTACTTTATCAGATCCAGCAAACATAGTTCTTACCTCACTTGTTCTACTTTAATATTCAGTGCAAATGGACAAGCTTCTGTAGGTTACTCCCAATTTACACAGCAGCAAACTTCAAAATCTAAGCCCAATAGGAGGAGAAATTGCCTCTCTTAAAAAGTGATCTGCTGCTGTCACCAGAGCTAATACAATACCCTTTTAGCAAACAGCAGCTGTCTATGACTCTTCAATCACAACTTGAAGAAATAACAAGGGAATGTTTACTGTTGAGCTTAGAAATAATAGTACCTTTGGCTGTTAAATACAATCAATTTATTCACAATCCCATCCTTTGTGGAACACCTCTAAAGGTAAATAACATGAAAAAGAAAATCCTATACAAAAGCACTATGTTACACAGAATAAAAAATATTCAAAAATACCCATTTTAATTATGTCAGTACAGTGGATACATGACAAAATTCTGTTTTTTCACCCAGTTCCATTCACTTGCTATTTATCTTCAGAATACTACTACAGTAGTCCCTCATTTTACTCTCCAGTACTTGGTTGAACAAAGAATTGGTTTTGCTTGTCTATACACAATGGTCACTAGGGAACCACACAAACCATGAAGTGTTGTTTATATTAGTGAGGTTTTTAAGCTTTTCAAACCTGTAAGAGCCCCACACTGATCATCAAGACTTGGAGTTGATTAGTGATTGATACTATTTCTCTACTGTGACATAAAGACAAGCCAAAACCCACAGGAAGTTCATGCTGAGTCCTGGCAGGTCTGCAAAACTCCTGTGATAAAATCCTGCACAGAAAAATGAAAGTCTGGGGAAGAACCACCTCAGAAATAAGGCAATGGAGACAGAGGAAGACGTGGGATCTAGACAGGACATCCTTGCCAAAATTTGCAAGGGGAAAGAAAGGAAAAATCCCCACATTACGTCCCCCAGAGCATACTGGTATAAAAGATAAGCTGTCTGAAACACTAATAAGAAAGGTGGCGTGTTAAGTCTTGCTGTAAACAAGCAGGTTAACTCAGGGACTAAAAATCATGGTAGAACAGGGTAAGGAAGGAGGAATGAAAGTGATATAAAGCCTATACCACAAGTAAGACTGAAATAATTAAAAAGTTCTTATATAGAGCTTTGTCTGAACTGATGTACCTTTGGGTTTCACCATCAGTAGTTATTTCTATGCTGATAAAACTCACAAATTAAACTTTTATTACATGCATTCAGAACTTTCTATTTCTGCACATTCCAGCCACTTCAGATTTTTCATAACTGTCATCTAGAGAAGTCTCAGTTCTCAAGTACAGTGGGAGAAAAATGTGCACTGTCTGTAGATATATAATGCATGATGGCTGATCTCTTTTATAACATTTATCTTGGAATTCTGGTGACATGAACAAACCATTTGAGTTTTCCTTTTGTAGGTTTTTATGGTCAATACATTTCCCTAGGATAAAGGATACAGACTTGCTAAGGACAATAATTAGCAACCAAAGACATTGCTCTTCTTTTGCCCTTGAATATAGTATAGTTACCTGCAACCTTGTGACTGAACACACAGTATCCTTCATATCATATGCAACCAGTACACCAAACATATGACCTCTAAAAAGCCCTCTCTAAAACATTCATCAGTTGACGCTGAATAGCCATTCAATGAGCATTTGACACTGTCCTGCATGATGTCCTTGTCTCTAAATTGGAGAGACATGGATTTGATGGATGGACCACTTGGTGGATAAGAAATCGACTGGATGGTCACACTCCAAGAGTTGCAGTCAACAGCTCAATGTCCAAGTAGAGACCAGTTAACGAGTGGCATTCCTCAGGGGTTGGTATTGGGACCAATGCCATTTAATATCTTTATCAGTGACATGGACAGTGGAATTTTGTGCACCCTCAGCAAGTTTGTCAATGACATCAAGCTATGTGACGTGGTCAACATGCTGGAGGGAAGGGTTGTCATCCAGAGGGACCTTGATGAGCTTGAGTAGCAGGCACCTGTGAATCTCATGAAGTTCAACAAGGCCAAGTGCATGGTCCTGCACCTGGGCTGGGTCAATCCTTGGTATCAATACAGGCTGGGGAATTATATGATTGAGAGTAGCCCTGAGGAGAAGGACTTGGGGATGTTGGTGGATGAAAAACTATACATAAGCTGGCAATATACCAAAAAGCCAATCGCATCCCGGGCTGTATCAAGNGGGTCAATCCTTGGTATCAATACAGGCTGGGGAATTATATGATTGAGAGTAGCCCTGAGGAGAAGGACTTGGGGATGTTGGTGGATGAAAAACTATACATAAGCTGGCAATATACCAAAAAGCCAATCGCATCCCGGGCTGTATCAAGAGAAACATGGCCAGCAGATTGAGGGAGTTTATCCTCCCCCTCTACTCTGCTCTGGTGAGACCCAGTCTAGACTACTGCATTCAGTTCTGGGGCCCTCAGTGTAAGCGACATGGACTTGCTTGAGCCGGTCCAGAGGAATGCCAGGAAGATAATCAGAGGGCTGGAGCACCTTCTCTGTGAGGACAGGCTGAGAGAGTTGAGGTTGTTCAGCCTGGGCAAGAGAAGACTCCGGGGAAACCTTACAGCAGCCTTCCAGGACTTAAAGGGGGCCTACAGGAAAGATGGCGAGAGATTCTTACATTAGGGAGTGTAGTGATAGGATGAGAAGTAACAGTTTCAAACTGAAAGAGGGTAGATTTAGATTAGATATTAGGAAGAAATTCTTCACTTTGAGGGTGGTGAGACACTGGAACAGGTTAGCCAGAGAAGTTGTGGATGCCACCTACCTGGAAACGTTCAAGGCCAGGCTGGATGGGGTTTTGACCAAGGAGGTATCCTTGCCCATGGCAGGGGGGGTGGAACAAGATTAATTTTAAAGGTCCCTTCCAACTCAAAGCATTCTCTAGTTCTATGATATGATTCTGTGCATATCAAATAGCCAGGAGTTGAAAGTTAAAAACTTGTTTTATGTATTCATTCACTTTAACTATGTAATCCTTTGCAGTTTATTCAGATTTCTGACCACTAACAGGAGTACAACATGTCATACCTCAAAGCCCATTTTATCAAAACATTACAATGAAGATTTCACAAAGACTGTGGCTAATGTAGTATATTTGTCAAGCTACATTTCTCCAAAAATATTTTCATTAACTCTCAATGTATTTCTACATTGTGCATTTAGAAACCAAATATTGTTTTCATGCATTTTATTTTCACAAGATATTGAAAGTGTCTGTTGTGAAGATTTAGCTTAAGTTTATACCTTAATTTTAAACAGAATTTTCTAAAGAAATAGATTTTCTTCTTTTGTAATAAAAGATTAAAATTGAGCTCTCCATTTAAAAAAAAAAAAAAAAGAGGGGTAAGAGTGAATACTAAGTAAAGTCAGAAAAGACTTTGCACAGCTTTCCACATTGTAAAAGGAATTAAAGAGGGAAAGTTATTATAAATAATAGTTACTTTACAATTGCCCTCCAGAGCCAGCATGGCTGAGAAAATGTTGCTCAGCAAAGTTGGGTTTATGGTTTCACTTTCTAGTCCTAAAGCCAATACATAATTCATAGGATGCATACACACCATACAATAAACTCACAAAACTTCACTTAACTTGCTGATCACTAGCAAGGTTTACATATGTAAAATTATTCCTTAAATACAGCTTTGATCAATTGAGAATTATCTCATAGGTCTCCCTATGTGGCCCAGCTCACCTCGTCTCAGCAGCATCCATCCTACCCTTCAGCAGCTTTGCCAGAGACCAAGCAAGTTTCTGGAACCAGTGATGGGCACTGATGGCTTCAGCATCTGTGTGCCTCAGATGATGATGCTAACTTGTGGGTTTTGCACACAGACTCAGGAGGGGTGGGGAAAAGAATACCTGTATTTGCCATATGCATCCCTCATCTGTGCCACTAAGAGACTGGCAAAGAAGTCAGCACCCAGAGGAATCACTCCACTGCCAGCACGAACTGAATTTCACCACCGTCAGCAGAGCACAAAGGAATTTGGTTTTGTCTCATTGCACTAGCAGAAAAACTTAGTTTTCTCTCTAATTTTCAGAAGCTCCTGGTCCTGCAGCAAACCAGAGATTTTCATTAAGAAATCTTCTCAGGTCTGGAAGAATATTACAGGGCTGCAGACCCCGGTAGTCTGCTTGGGGCACTCAATAGCAGGGAACACAATTATTCTTATAGTTAATTTTTGAAGAAAGTGGAAAATCAACAAGCAAAGAAAACCATTTTTGTGAGCCTACAAAGGAGCTTAAATGAAAGACATGGGAACAAACTTAACCAGTCTTGACCAATCTGAAAGCCTTCTATGATGGTGTGACTATCTCGGTAGATGAGGGGAGAGCAGCAGATGTTGTCTACCTCAACTTCAGCAGGGCTTTTGGCACTGTCTCCCATGACATCCTCAGAGGGAAGCTTAAGAAGTGTGGGTCTGATGACTGAGTGCTGGTTGAATGACAGAACTCAGAGGGTTGTGATCCGTGATGCAGTCTAGTTGGAGGCCTGCCGCTAGTGGTGTTCCCCAGAGGTCAGTACTGCGTCCAGTCTTGTGCAACATACTCATCAGTAACCTGGATGAAGGGACAGAGCGTACCCTCAGCAAAAGTGGGAGGAGTGGCTGACACAGTAGCAGGCTGTGCTGCCATTCAGTGAGATCTGGACAGGCTGGAGAGTTGAGTCGAGAGGAACCTAATGAAGCTCAACAAAGACAAGTGTAGAGTCCTGCATCTGGGAGGGATAACCCCATGCACCGGTATGCTGCATGGCGTTGACCTGGTGAAAAGCAGTTCTGCAGAGAGAGACCTGGGAGGCCTGGTGGACAAGAAGTTAATGATGAGCCAGCAATGTGCCCTTGTGGCCAAGAAGGCGAATGGTATCCTGGGGTGAAGGGACTGGAGCATCCCTCTTACAAGAAAAGCCTGAGAGATCTGGATCTGTTTAGCCTTGAGAAAAGAAGACTGAGAGGGGATCTTAGCAATGTTTATAAATATCTGAAAAGTGGGTGTCAAGAAGATGGGGCCATATTATTTTCTCTGGTGCCCAGCAACAGGACAAGGGGCAATGGGCATGAACTGGAACACAGGAAGTTCCATCTGAACATGATGAAAAACTTGTTTACTTTGACAGTGGCAGAGCACTGGAACAGGCTGTCCAAGAGAGTTTGCTGAGTCTCCTTCTCTGGAGGTATTAAAAACCTACCTGGACAGAATCCTGTGCAACCTGCGCTAGGTGAACCTGCTTTAGCATGGGGGTTGGACAAGATGATCTCCAGAGGTTGTGAAAAAAAACCCCACAACAACAAAAGACCCAAAAATCCCACTCTTTCAAACTTCAGTAGCACATACATACACTGGATGCAAAGCTACAAAATGGACTACTTGGTGATAGCAGAATCCAGACACCCTTGTGCAGTATAGATCTGTTTGAATGACAAAGAAATTATTCCCTAGTAATTTATTTATCAGTCGACAAAGGGGAACAAAGAGATTTTCTATGATGAATATTATTGAGCCATATATAAAGCTGGTCAAATAGTGAAAATACATGTTCACAGATAATTTCATCATCAATTGATTTAAACAGGTTGGACTGATTTCCTGTTCATAAATTTTCTGCTCTTCAGTTGTTGTTCTTTCATTCTCTGAGCCATGGATCTTCTATCAAGAAACAAGCAAAACAAAGCAACATCATTCCTGAACTCTAAGGCTAACATAGTGGGGAAAGTTAGCAGGTATTTGTGAAATCTGAAAAGAAAAAAATCAACAAACACAAAATCCCACAAGGACAGAGACAAACAATTCCTTTCAGTGCTTGCAGTAACAAACACTGGGCTTTTAAACCCAACTGCTGTGGAGCTAGCATGTGACCTGGCCTTTGAACAAAATGTTCCTAAATTCACAATGTTCACAGCTACAGCACAAAGAAATGTAAAGACTCTTGCTGCAAAGGCTTTTAAGCTCACAAAACAAGGTGCTGCATGGTTTCTGGCAGAAGAAGATATAAAAGTCATTCATGAATGACTGTCGCACCTCGTAAGAAAGTACAAAGCACCACAGACTTCAAAACCAGTAAATGAAACAGAGACCAAACACTCAAAATGGGTTTTTTTGCTAGTTAATATAGAGACCCAGTGCAACCCAACACACACAGACAGCTTTCAACTGGCTGCTGGATCTACTACCAGTGCTACAGGATTTTCTGGAATAAGTAGATTTTCAGTGACTTCAGGAGTAACTGGTTCCAATGACAGAAAAGCTGTAGACCGCTTGGTTCCTTCAGAGGAACAAATGGAGGCTTGCAGAGATGGGCTCCTTCCTGCATAAGGGGGAAAGAGCAGCAAACAGAAACAATGAGCGTTCAAACAGGCACTGAATCCTGAAGAACAGGGGACAGGCTTACAACCTACTTTGGAGAGGTCCACACTGCTCATGTCAGCAGAGCACAGGAAGCCCCCAGCACGCACCCAGCAGTCGCTTCACTCCCAGCAGCTAAGGAGCAGCTCGTGTATGAGCCCAGCCTGGCTCCTAACCATTACATTCTGCAAGCAGGGCACCCTCCAATTCAATGACGAGTTTGGCATTAGTTCAAGGTCTCCTTATTCTTTACATACATTGAATCAATTAGAAAGCTGGTGGGAAGGAGGTACATCACACCAGATACTAGTCATTCAAAGGTTATTTGTGCTCCTTCTGTAAGCTAACAGAGAGACAGACACTTTCAAAGGCATAGCTAGCCTTTCTAAGACAAATGATACGTGATTTATTTCTGGAACTGCTTATTTCTGGATAAGAGTATGCCATATCAGGCAAAGTGAAGGCAAAGTGTCTTTTTTACCTTTTTTCAAAAAAAAAAGAAAAGAAAAAAGTAAATTACATTTTTCAAATAATGAAAGCAGCAGCTTGGGAGTCCTTTTTTTTCTGATAAAAAAGTTTATACATATACACACACACCACACACACACACATATGGTGATAGATACACAGACTGACATATGCATACAGGGGATGCTTTCAATTCAGGTTAACTTTGGAAAATTCTGGTCTATGTAGCAGTGTTGGTTAGCAATACAATTTTTGACAATATTCCTACATCGTCAACAGCTCTTGTTTAGATGCAGTTACAGCAATCTAACTGAGCTTTTGATGACATAACTGCTTTTGTTTAGCAATCCAATGTAAATGACTATAATAGTGGTGGTTTTGGCAGGTATAAAGTGCTTTTGCCAGACAGTGGTGATGCTACGGCTATACTGGCAAGTATTTTAGCCTTGGCACATAAAAGACAGTACCAAAGAAGTAGGATGAAAAACTGTGGATCATAGTAGGGGAAGCTAATCTGGACTCATTCTTGGGGCTACTTCCTTCTATATTTCTTTAATCACTTATATTTAATGATAATATTTCTGAGGAGTGTCTTCTACTCCTTTTCTGTTCTTTCTTTCTGGAAGAAAATCACAACCAGACTTCTCTTGTATGTAACTTGGAGAGAAAAATTAAAAGATATTCAAAATAAAGATTAAAACAGCTGGACTAACAACTGTAGTTATGAAAGGCCTCCCTCTTTTTTTTTTTTTTCTGCCTTGAACAGCAATTCAAGTTCCTAGCACTAGCTTACAAATGCACAGACCTGGGAGGGCTAATTGGAAAAAGAAGTGGTAGAAGAAGCCACCTGTCTGTTTTCTTCTGCAGGTGTCACTGCTGGAGCAATACCAGCAAGCTGAGACCAGAAAACACCCCAATGCACCACCTCACATACCAGCATGGACACTATTCAAACACAAGACCTTGTCCTGGAAAACGGAAGGATATGTCCTGTTCTAAAGTGTCTTAATAGCAACAAACTTTGCCCATACTAGGCATTGGTTATTTGAAGAAATTACACGTACTACCAAAATAGCTCCGCAGAAGAAAAAAAAAAAAAAAAAAGAAAAAGCAGCTCCTCCAATCAGAAGCAGCACCAGCAGCAGTAGGCCCAGGGCTCTTGGTCCTTGCAAACCTTGGCAGAGCAAGGAGGGACAGGGCACCTGGCTCCCACCTTGGCTAGGGCTGCTCACACCTTCTGGGGTTACAGCTGCCTTGCCTCAAAATCCAAGGAACAGCAAGAATGATTAAAAAGCAGCTGCCTCTTCCAAAGACAATACAGAATGATGGAATCCAGTCTAGAGACACCGGAAGACAGTTCTCAATCAGGAAAAAAAACTACTGTCTCCCTTCCCTGCAGGCCAAGGGTAAAATATCCTGGTCTCCTCCCTTCTCTTTGCAGGCAGGTTCATACCAGAGCTACTTCACAGGGTTCCTATGCATGAAGAACTGAACCAAACCAAAGCTTAGCTCACAAGACCAACATATTTGTTTCATTTCCACATTTTCTCAGCTTCATCTGCATGTAAAACAGGCATTCTCCAGAACACAGCTGGCAAGGGACTAATTAATAATGTACACAGTAAATAAAAGCATAATACAAAGCCTGAGTCTGTTTTCACTAATAAAAGCAGCCCATCTCACTTCAAGAGCAAGAAGCACATTTCCAAGAGCAAATCCACACATCCACAAATGCAGCAAATACATTTCTAGGGCTTTCTTTCATCTGTTTTCCTCACACACAAATGGATGAAAGCTAAAGGGCAGCATTCAGTCATGCATGCCTCTGTACTATTCTCCACCTTCCCCTTCAGAGAACTTAAAAATTCAATTGACCTTCGACAACACAACAGTCTTATGAAATACTCTTTTTCTCCAGGTTTGCACCAAAGAATTGGAGAAGCAATCAAGCTAGACATCTGCTAGAAGAGCAGCAATGAAGAGCCTAGCAGATATTAAAGATACAAGTAATCCAGCCTCTCTCTCAAGTGAGCCTTGCAAGGTAGGGAGAAAAAACACTACTGAAATCAATTCTTTATTTAACAGATGTCTTTAAATCACAAACTGAGTGGTGATTATATGTACTATGTTCTTTTCAGAAAGATCTTTTTTTCCTCCTTCTTTTTCCTTTTTACTAAGTGGGTACAAAAAGCCCAGCTACATACACTCTTCAACATGACACATCTGAGTACTTGTAGAAAACTGAAAAAACTTGTTGAATACAAAGAAACACAGAGCCAACAAACCCAAGCTGAAACCACATACAGTTAAAATTCAATTTATGTTTTTCTAATTGCTCAGGCACTGAGGCTCTAGCGCAGAGACTGATTTCTGGTGGAAACTTGTTCACCATTTGAAAAATATTTCTAAATATTATATCATTAAGATTTTTATAAAGGGTATACCTGCTGAAGTCACAGTGCAGAATATTTTAGTAGTCTCTCTATTTATGGTCAGAAAAAAGCAAGAACCACCTCCCACACCTTCACTTACCCTCTCTCACACTCACCATTCTCATGTCCTACTTTAGAGTTTACATGCCTCCTTTCTTTTGTGCACCTAATCTGCAAATTGTTTCTGGTTTGATGAATAAGCGTGGTCATCAGAGTATATTTTTATTTGCAACGAAGACCTTGTGAACCTGCTAGAGAGAAGACCACGGATTACTACCCATATGGTCTGTATTTTCCTATATTCCTGGCTGTGACTCTCAGCTTTAACTTTTCTATATACCATGAGGAGCTTGTGAAATCCTATACAGAAAGAATGGAAGATGTGTTTTAAATTGTACAGCAATTATCTAGTAATGCCCTCTTTTGGTTCTTCTCAATCATTGTTTCCTTCCAGTTTGCCACTGTTATAAATGTTCATCTATTAAAATTCAAGTTAGATAAAGTCAAAATTGCTTCATGAATTTTTGGTTTTAAATGTAGAGCTTTTCCTTCTGTGCCATACTTTCCAGGAAGGTGCAGCTACATGCAGCACCTCATGTATTCCTTCTGGATTTGCTGTTCACAAGAGAGGTGATGCACCTTCTTTGAAGCACATTTACACTGTGTGCCTTTCCCTCAGCACATTAAATCAGGGGCCTACAATCAAATTCCAGCAGACTTAGGCCTAGAAAAATAGCACTTCCATCTATAAGGGAGGGGAGACACAGTAATGCCACTCTTTGGCTACATTGTAGCCCCACTAAAGTGGACATCAAACAAAACCCTTTCTGCAGGCTTTAGGCAGCGTGGATTAGCAAAGCTCCTGCCAGGCTTGACCAGACAAGCTATATGCAATGGGGGCTGCCATACAGCTGTTCCTTTGGGTCCCCTTTGCCATCTTATCCTCAGACAATTATTTACAGATTAGTTATAGATTTACCAGCTGGCCGCAGGCAAGGAAACCTCCTGGATAATTCTAGATGAACAGAAGATGCTGATCAAAAATAAAACAATTTTTTTAATGGAAATAAAAAGCTTTAGGGGAGCAAAGATCTCTGTATCCATTTACTAACATACTATTTACATCTCTGAAAAGGATCATTTGTGTTTCTCTAATGAGTCACGTACTAAACTTTAAAAGTAGATTATGATGACTGGAAAAGGGTAGGAAAGGAGATGATAAGGGATTTTGCTTTTTTTTTTTTTTCCCTTCCTTTAGATATCTTCAAAGGAAAAACCCTGAAACTAGGAAGAGAAAGGTACTCTGAATCTCCAGTAATAAGAATACTTTCAACTCTTTTGGTATGCAAGTATTTCAAGTGTCACACATTATTTCCTTACAGATGTTTTTATTAGACTTTTTTTCAGAGGTAAAACAAATTGTAGTTCTTAATCTTGTTCCAGAATAGCCAGCTTTAAGATTAAAGCATTTGCACTGATGTCATAAAGATGCTCTTGGCCACATTTTGCTTATCCAGTTTTTTTCTCCAATGCTTTAGCTCCACTGCACATAATGGAATTAATTAAATCTACTGCACATAATGGAGCTACTGTGACTTATTTGCAGCAAGTTGGAATGGAACAAAGGATACATACTATGAAAGAAACTACAGTTTGGGTCTGTCCCTGTGAATACCTGATGTCTTACACAAATGTGGGAGATGCTGGGCAGGAGGAATCCAAGAAAAGACCTTTTCAGAAGATCAAAAACTGTTTGACTGTCATCAAAACAAACTTACAAACCTCTCCTGTACTTTATCCTACCAGCCAGCCAGGGTATTTGGTAATACCTGCAATATTTTAGGCCAGCCTAACTCAGAACTAAACTTTCTCTTTTTTAAAAAGAAAATAAGGGGGGCAGAAGGGAAAAGAGGAACATGGAGAGGGGAGGTGGAGGTGCTGAAAGGAAACCAATTTCAAGTAAGGTAAGACACATCAATGTGTCAGACAATGGAGAGAACCACATTCTCCCTCAAAACAAAAGTCCAGACCTTTCAGGCAGAGACTTACAAAGAATTAAATAAGTTAAATCTCTCTCCTTTCACCTCTCCCTGCTCTGATGGGACCATGGTTTGCTCCATTCATAACCTTTGAGTTCCACAGCGTGGCCACCTCACAGCCACCACCTGTTGGGAAGGAAGGAACGGTAGCAGCCCAGGGCGCTCCTTAAAGCAGCTTCCCTTCACTGCCTGTTTGGTGCTTTTTTGTGTTTCTCATTTTTTTCCCAGAACTACTATTGCGGAGGGAATATTCGATGGACAGGCTGGGGGAAGGGATTTCTTTTCATGATGCCTGCAACTACCAGGGACAACCGCAAAGGCAGGTCCTATCTGGCAGGGCCCTCATCAGCCTACTTTTAAACCTGGTTTATAATTAGCCCCAAGCAGATTTCACCAATTTGGCACAATTTTAACTCCTGCCATTCTCAGAGGAGCAGGCAGCGAGAACAAGAAGTGTGGGCACCACACAGCCCTCTGGGTTCCTGCCCGGTGAGGGGCCTTACTGAGGCCTGGCCACCACTGCAATGGCTGGGTCACTGCCCCAGCAGCGGCTGCCTCTGCCCACAGGGAAAGGGGAGCAGCTTTTGCCTCTGGGTTTGCTGGAATCCCCCATGTCATTAACAACTAAAGCAATACATCGAATTTATATTAAAGCACTAATGCTGACTAAAGGCCTAGCTCCTGCAGAACATCCAATACTGTTGCTCAAAGCCTCCAGCACAAGAGTATACAGGAGGAAAAGTTGCTTCAGAAGATACAAGGAACACCAAACTATGCAGATACCAACTTGTAATAAATAAATGTTTCTTAATCTTACTTCAAAGCCAAGAACACAACAGGAAAGGAAGAAAAGCATCTGGGGCTGAAGAGAACGAGCACTGCTTCTTTGCACATCTAATATTTCACTGAGGTATTATTTAAAAAATTTCTAACAAGCTGTGCAGTCTGCTCCAATCTTACAAAAAGTGCTTGAAAAATATTTTTAAAGCACATGCAACCAGTAAATAAGAAACAAAGGTGAACAATTTTATGACTCTTGATTTGTGGGGAAAAAAGTAATGAGGAAAAACTCTAGGGGAATCTATCATTTTATATCACTGTTAAAACCAATCCTGCCCACAAAATGCAGAGATCCTTGACTCAAAACACTGCAGGGAGCTGACAGCATGCTACCACTATCTTTACAGAGGTGATCCTTAAGGTATACTAAGTACAGCATGTTGCAGAGTCTGCAACATAAAACAGAAATGGAGTTCTCACATGACAAAAAGCAGTTTTCTTCTGTGTGTCTTTGTGCCTCAAATTTACATACTTTCATTTCACAAAGCCAAAGGACTCTCAAGAGACTGGCTGCGCGGTATCAAATGCAAAAGAGATTTAATCTTCAGATTTGTAGGAATTTAAAGTTGCAAACACTCTGTGAAGCACAGGTCTGCATACAATCTTTTATTTATATGCATACATTTATTGCAGTCAAGTTTGTAAAAAACTCAAAGTCATTTAAAGGCGTGGAAGAGGCATTTGCGTGAATTGCTTATGGCTCTATAATCTGTTTCAAACCAAAATTGGTTAACTTTGATTTATCAAAGCCAAAAATAGATTGATGTAATCCAATTTCTAGCTTCTCAGTTTTCCGCCACTCCTATGCCCAAAATTCCTATGTACTACTCTGTGGAGAGGTATCTCCAT
>VYZX01010101.1:0-16298 GCA_013401335.1 Brachypteracias leptosomus
TTACGCCAGCACATCCCACAAGGATGGAAAAGTTCAGGTTATTCCTCTCAATTTGTGCTGTGAGCCCATGTTTCAGGTTCTTTCCCCAACAAGTAGCAGCAAACCTGTTTTGCTGTTTCCTCCTTCACCACTTCATGAGATCAGTGAAGCCACTGTGAAGGGTTGAATTTCCTATGGAATGGAGGTGCTGGTAGTAGGGCCAGAAGACCTGGGTGGGGAGGTCAGAGTAGTATCTTCCTGACAGGAACCATGACCCTGGGAACCTGCTTCATAACAAGGGAAGTTGTAAGAGGGATGAAGCAGACAAAAGTAACTGTTAAATGCTGCCTTACCTCCATCCCTCTGCAGTGCTTGGGGGACTAGAAGAGTTTAGGGTAAAGAGGGGCACTGGGCCTGGCAGGGTGGGGAGGAAAGGTTCTTTCCCCTATCACTTTTCCTGGATCATGATGGAGTCATTCAATATATCATCTTCCAATATCAACTCCATGGCAGACATATTTCTTGTTCTGTTATGCCCTGTTCTTGCACCCTCTTGCAGGGTCTCCTCAGCCTCTGTTCTTGGCCATCTTCGGCATCCACTATTTTCCAGTGGTACTGGAGCAAAAGGGCCTTTGGTTCAACAGTTTTCTTGTGGCCTTCAGAGAATATATTCATTCCTTCCTCACTTGTTTCCTGGGGGTTTCAGGAAGCTGAAACTGCTGTAGCTTTACAATCACTACTGGAAGACATAGCATCACAGAAAAATAGAATCATTTAGGTTAAAATGACCTTTAACCAGTTCCCTGTCCCATAGGTGATACAAATGACATGGAGAAATCTCGTGCTTGTAATGTGGTTACACATACTGCCAAGATTATTTAAATGTAAAGTTCTATTGTTTTTCAGCCCTAGAATTCTCATCATAGGTACATTATCTGGTACATGATTCTTATCAGGAGGTTGTCTACTCTTTTTGCTCTCTATATCATAAATGAAATCCTGTTTATCCCAAAATATAAAATAGCAGTGGATATGACTAGAAGGGCAGGAGGGGCTTGAAAAAGATGCAGGTGGAAACTGTAAGGCCCATTAAAACAAGTACAAAACCTAAAGCTAAAATATGTAATAGTACTAAAGTTGATGTAAGTAAATCTCAAGAAAGGAGGCTGTTTAGGCAATATTTCGTATGTATTTGGTGAGGAGTGAGATTGGTATGCTGTTCAGGGCCATCTTTGCATTGCAAAATACATGATCAGAGAAAGCAGTAATTGCATTGCTTAGTGTAGAAAGAAAAGTGCATGGTAGTGCAGCAGAAGAGAGCTACCCTTCCTTCAGGTGGAAATGCACCCACAAAGAAGAATCAGACTCTCTGCTGACAATGCTTCACAGCTTCCACTGCTGCCTTTAACAAGCACAGGCAAGAGTGTAGCAACAGAAGCAGTCTGAGGAGAAAAAGAAAGATTGCTGACTGACCCAGTGATGGGGTGAAGGCTTTGAGGGGGGTGTAGTGATGTGAGACATAACCCTCAGAGACCTAGAGACTACCTTCTGTGCCCAATGGCTTGGCTTGAGAGTACAGTGTTTTCATCTGTTAAATAACTCTTACTGGCACAGAGTTGGGCTGAGGGCTTGCACTGGAGCTACTGCAGATGTTACAGGTGTTCCTGAGATGATCATATGACTGTGGCATTTATCTCCACTTAGCAATGTTCATTTGGTGGCATCATGAGGCTATTGTAAGTGAAACATGCAACAAGTCTGGCAACAGACTAAGCTACAAAACAGCACTTGCTTTCATCTGCAGTTTTGGTGTGTAAATGAGCTGTTCATATAGAGGTATAGAAATGTTCAATAGTTTGTTGGATTCATGGGTATGAGGTCCCACAGTTCATGTCTACTTACTCTCATGCTAGTAAGCTCTGGATGTAATCACTACTGAGTCCAGCTTATGCTATTTTATCTGTTCACAGATACTGTTATTGTTGGCATTACTATGATTTCAGGGTTTGTTCCAAAGGGATCATTGAATTTTAGAATAATTGACAGAAAAAATAAATCCAGTTTATTCTGACACTAGTTCTGTTGATCTTTTAGGAATCATGTGATAGTCATGCTCTTCCAGTTAGGTCTATTTGTACTGGTTTAATTCAATCTCTAGGATAAATACATCAGAGTAGTAGCATGATGTCCCTGTTACCACTGAGCAGTGAAAGAACTGATTTTCCAAAATTTCATAGGTAAACAGATTATTTAGGAAAAACTGGGGGGAATTGTCCAACTGGGAAAATACCTCTTTGAAGAGCATAATTGGAGACTTTTTATTGAATGTTTCTATACCTCTANTGTGTATAGTGATTTATAATTAAGTCTCAGAGAAGTAACCTAGGCAGGTGCACAGGGACCAGGATCACAAGCTTCTCATGTCTGGAGCTTCCATTGAGCACCATCACCCACAAAAAATTTCCAGATTTGGTCAAAGAAGTGAGACAGTTGTTCCTGCCAGCAGATGACTTGCCCCCTGTCTTTTCTGCCTTGCACTGCTTTGGTAATGTTTTTAGAGGAATAGGTAACAATTATGGAAAACAAGCTTTTCAACTTTTGTTCTCACTAGTCTGTCCCTGGAAGACAGAAAGAGTACTCAAGACTTTGGACAGCCCTCACTTCCTTCAGAGGTCTGGGACCTCCCAGTTAGGATATGGTTTACAGTGGAATAAAAAAAACCCCCAAAATATATATATACACACATATATATATACACATACATATATAAGGAAATGGATGTGTGGGAATGACAAAGAGAAAGTAAAAGCTCAAATGGATAGTTCAAGAGTGTTGGAGACAGGAGAGTAATCAGGGCAGATGCAGAGTCCAATATGAATTCAGCAAAAGCCGTTTATTGTTTACAGTTCTACTTTTATATAGACCTTGTACATGCAGATATACATAACATGACTGGTGCTCTACTTTGTACACAAGCTATTCATGTGTCTCATTATATTATTCTATTGGTTTAGCTATTCTACAGTTTATCAACTATGCGGCCTGTGTGTCTGCCAAGGACAATTCCTTCTTTGCTGTTTTCTCATCCGTTTTGCTCTTGTTTTCGTTCAGGGCTGCTCTTGCTCAAGGTCAGTTCAGTGTAATCTGAGGCTGGTGCAGCCTGTGTCCACCATCAAGCAGGAATTCTGTCTCCACACAAGAGGACATATGAAAAGGTGAGAGATTTTTCTAAATCAGAAAAATAAATAACAAATTAAATGTAAATAGGTTTACAACATATTATCATGCACATTAATTTCTGAAAAAAATTGATCATCTGTTTTGAACCCTTTCTCTCTGTAGCTGGTGCCATTTACAGTCTGTGGTGAGGATCTGAGCCATCAGAGCTGATTTTAATTTCAAATCCAAACATAAGCAATGACTTGTGAGCTTGCAATTCCTTTGAGGCTCACTCCACTGCAATTTTGTTTTATTCCTCCAGGGAAAGCATTTTCTCTTTGAAGCTACGGTCCAACCCACTGCATTGCAGGATATAGGCTTAGGTTTTTCTTTAGGCTAGCCTGTCCTGGGACATTTTATGCACCATCCATTTATATTACATTGATAGAGGAAGAGAACTCTGACATCTTGAAACTCTAAGTGATGAAGTGACTTTAGGAGTTTAGAAGGCTGGAAAACATTCAGTTCTTCAAGTCTCTTTGTCTAAGTTAACATTTAAAATCAAAAGCATTGTGAATTTAATTAGTCCAAATGTTTGAAGGTGCAGTATTAATGGTAATTTATCTTCCTTTTTTTTTTTCATTATAATCTTGGAATTATCATGAGAAAGATGGTTACCAGAGGGTTATTACATGTACTGTTTTCTTCTTGTTATATGCCACAGGCAAGAATAACACTTTGAAGAGAATTGTTTCTTTCTGTGAACAAAGATAAACTACTGTAAACTAATTGCTAAGCTGCAACACCGTAGGCAAAGTAATGGTAAAGTACAGCATTAATGAGTTACATGAAGTCATCTTGTCTGAAAAATGAGCTTGCTCTGAAAGCTCTGATAGCCAATTACAAGTACTTTTCATGTAGTTGTACACATGGATCCCACAGTGCTCGATGTTGTATAAATGCAAAAGGCAAGCCCAACCCTCTATGGATAGACTTCTAAGTAAAAAAAAAAAATGTGAAAAAGTTCATGTTACTGTCCCAGAGAATATTGAAGGGGTAAACAGACTATCATTTCATGCAAAGCTAAGCAGGTAAGAAAGATGTAAAATGAAACACCCTGGCATCCAAAGAACCTTAATTTTATCCTGAGCAGTACAATATCCCTGGGATTTAATACAGATAGAAACCTCCAAGAGCCTTTGAGACTACAGTACCTTAGTGTTCACCAGGACATAATAATCCTTGATACATGCCTTACTGGGTGAGCACCATGGTTTCTTAATTATCAGAAGTTGTGGTGGAAGGCAAAGAGAGCTTGTATCACTGCTTTTCTATTTTCTCTGTCTTCCAGTGGAGTAAGAAATCTGTACCTTTGATGTTGTGAAGTTAAATGTAACTGTCATCAGTGTTCAAACTAAAGGAGAATGTGGACTAGGTGTTTCTGTCCTCTGTTTCCCACTAACTTTTGATTACTACCCTGTGAAGTTTTTATATAGACAATACAAAGAAAACACTGTCTCAGTTAAAGCTATGTGAGAAACATCTTTTGAGGATATTTGAATGCACCACAATTTGCACAAGACAACATCTTCAGAAATAGGATTTCTGACTGGTTAAGGGCATGATTTTAAAAAAAACCAAGTGCTGAGTTCCGTGAGGGGAAACTCTACCTTGTCCTCAGTCTTCAAACTATCATAATTTTTTTGAATCTAGCCTGCAGTTATGAATTTCATGGATCTTCTTCATGTGGTTTTCCGTCTTATCTTATTTCTACATTTCTACTTCATAGAACAATGGACTAATTTGAAAGAACTAAGAATATTATGGGGTTTTTAGATCAACTTCTTTTAATCAAATCAAGTCTCTCATTTTTATAAGGTTATAAAGGTTATTTAAAAACCAAGCAACAAACCTTTTTGCCTGACCTCCAGTTGTCAAGGGGCTAAAATGGGGCCCAAGACATTTAGGACAGACTCCTGTTGATTCTATCACTGCCTTGACAGAACAATTGGGGCAAATCAGATAATTTATTTGGTTGTCACTAGCCTCCCACTGAATGTGGGTTCAGGGAAAGGGGTCATTCCACTATCTGTTGATAACTTTAGGAACATATTCATCAAGTTTTATCAACACCGGGCTGTATCCCAGTTCCAGGCATCAGATATCAGAAAACAGTGCTTAATAGTAGTATTTCTACACACTGCCTTTCATCCAAAGAAATCAAAGTGTTCAGAAACTAAAGTTTTGCAATACTTGCTGGCACACCTCCTGTAAGATTTGTCCTGTTGTAATTAAGGCTGCTTTTGATAAATTTGGATCCTTCACACCCTTCTAGCTGTAGGGCCCAGGTAGTTCCACTAGGGTTTTTTACAAAATCTCTCACTGACCTGGTGGAGATTTTGCCTTAAAATGCTCCGTTTTCCGCCTCCACAACATGCTATTTTATGCAGTATGCTACCTTATGCCGCTTTCAGGACAGATGATAAATGAAAACTACCCGCCTTGTTGTCTTGTCTTTGGATCTTGCAATATATTGCCCTCTAAGCTTACCCAACCACACAATTATCCCCAAATTAAAAGAGAGAGAGTGAGAGAGCAAAGAAAAGCAAGAATGCAGAGTGGGTGGGAACTGGCTGATAGGAAAGCAGCTGGCGTATTAAACACAGATAACTGAAGATGGAACAACATGTGGGTGCTGCCTTGCCAAATACCTACAGGGGGGAAAATGCCAGCTAGATTTCAATGAATAAGCAATTAACATTGTATTAGATTACTGAAAATAAACACTGATTTGTTAAGAAGCCAGGCAAATCTTTAGTGTAAAGAACAGGGGGACCCAGATGGGGCAATTTGTGAAAGCTCAAACAAAAGCCATTCTGTCTGAACTGTCAGTTTTTTTAAATCAGTATCAAGGTCCATCAGTATCTGAATGTTGCTGGTCTAAATCCATGTGGCCAGATGCTTCATAGAGGTGAATTTGGGCACATTTCAATTAAATTAGCATAATTAAACTGATTTTCACCAACTGATCTGTTTCTGTAGGCTCAATGTGCCTTTTCTGGTTAAGTATCATTGCTAGTTAAACTTCTAATCACTTTTTAAAAGTATAGCAATAAATCAGAAAGCAAAGGAAACATAGATGAAACAGAAAGGTGTGTATCAGTGGGCAAACTGAAGAGCAAGATCATGAGGATAGAAACAAACTAAATTGATGCATGGTGTTAGAAACTGCTCAATACTATAGATCTGCTTCATTTTGAAGGATCAGGGAATCTGAAGTGAGGTGAATGGGGAAAGGGGAATTTAATGCCAAAGTTCCATCTTGAATGCATTCCTTTCTCCCTTCATATCCCACTCCAAATCTTGCACCTTATCTGTGTGGGTGAGAAAATCTGGTTTCAATTCTACCAGAAATCTAATGTTGACAGGTGATTAAATGACACCAGGAACTGATCACTGGGACAGCTATCTACTTTATTGTTGTATACATACCTTGATCCAGCCCCAGGTGAGGAAAGCTATACAAGAAAGAGCTGCTAAAGCTGGCTGAGACAGCTCTTCCCTGGAGGAAAATAGGATGTTCTTGGTGCAGAGAAGTCTCCATCTTCTGGGACTAAACAGATTGACCAGGGAAGCGGCAAAACAAGGCAAGACCATTTGTCATCTTGGAATTCTGTAGTGTCATAGGCAATTTTATCTGATCCATAAATGGATCTTTCTGATGCTGTGATAGAGATTTTATCAATGTATGTCCATTTTAGATGAAGAACCTGACTTTCATTTTGAGCATATAATTGAGTTCTGAAACAAATTCCAAATATATTTTTTGAATTTAAGTCTTTTCTTTCAGGTTGGGGAATACAGGCTTCTTGTATTAGAAAACACATCTATGTTCACCTTCAATAGGAGCTCTGTTGTTCGATGCTCTTTCCATAAGACATATCACTGCCCCTCCGTTGCTGACCAAAAATGGAAGCCATGGTGCATAACTTATGTTGAAAAATATTGCATCAAGATGTCCACTAATGTTATTTAGCTCCTCTTGAAGCAGTTTCTGCTACTATTTCATCAGCAATAATGCTGCATGGACACAATGAATGGCATTACTCCAGCTTACACTGGCCTTCAAGCTAACAGATTTAGTTTTGCTTTGGCTTTAACTTATCTGAACTATTTAACTTTATGTTCCTCCCTTCTTCAGAACCGAGGCTGACTAGGACTGTGGGAAAGAAGGTTGCATCAATTTAACAAAACTACTATGATGAAATGGTGCAAGTGTTTGCTTAGGCAGGATTCAGATGCATTGGGTTAGAAAGAGACTAGGAGAAACCGTGAAGGAAAAAAAAAAAAGAAATTTAATATGGCTTTCAGAACATTTATTGCAATTATTCCTGTACTCATTGGAATGTTCTCAAGTTATTGGATTGTTTGCTTCGTCCTTCTCCCTACCTTTGATGAATCACAGATGAAAAAAAAATTGCGTTACTGTAATATTTAGAAGCCTGATGTTGGCTTTGCTAGGTCACAGCTGAATATGTAAGAAAAAGATGCTTTCTGTTTCAAAGCTTTTGCTGCCTGATGAGATTCTATTACAGGAGTGGATTCAGTGCTCTGGCAGTAAGACTGTGTTTGGTTACAAATGTGAGACGTCATTTCCAGTTTTTCTGGAAAACATCTGTCTACAGGAAATGAACATTTCCTCAGAACCATGGTTCTTTTTTTATAAAACTGATACAAATTTATGTTTAACTTTAAAGCAACAACAACAAAAAGAAGTAGATTCTCTGAAGATATGTACCAACTTTTTGCTAAGAACTGTACTCATTTTTGCAAGTGAGTAAAACAAAATTCTGCTAGTGTAATATTTATACTTAATTGAAAAGTTTGCAACTTTTTGAAAAGAAATTGTAAAAGTTCTCCCTTCTATCCTTAATAAGGATGTTGAAAAAAACCACTTCAGCTGGGTGGGAGTGGACATCTTTTCAACTAAGTGATCATAATACATTAGAAAGTAACAAACCTTTGCCCTACCTGTGATTATATATGAGTATAGGTGAGACTATGGAAAATAAAACAAAACAAAACAGAAAACTCTTGGGCAGAAAGGAAAGAAGGGCCTGTAATGCTAAAAAATCCCTCTGATTATATGGCAGCAGTAGCTACTCTGCCCTGGTGAGGTCTCACCTGGAGTACTATGTCCAGCTTTGGAGCCCCCAAGACAAGAAGGATGTGGACCTATTGGAATATGTCTAGAGCAGAGCTACAAAGATGATCAGAGGGCTGGAACACCTCTCCTATGAAGACAGGCAGGTGTTGTGATTTAAGGTTTGAGGAGGGGGAAGGACAGGTGGAGCGGCTATTCCACTCCCCTTCCTGCCACACTCTATAAAAGGACACAGGAAGTTCTGCCCACTCCTTCCTCGCTGAGATTGCTGCTGGGACTGCACCTCTCCATGGCTGGCTACCAACCCCAAGAGGTTTGGGAGGAATCCAGCAACATCCGAGGATTGGTGTTGTATATATTTGTATATATATTTTCTCTTAATACCTCTGTATATTCCCCTTCCTTTAATATCTCTATTGTTATTTCCTGTTAAAAGTTGTAATCTTGGTTTCCAACTTTGTGTGAGGCCTTTTTTCCTCCCCTGGGAGGGAAGAAGGGGGGGACAAAGTTGGGAAACAAATTCTGCTCCGTGGGGATTGCCCTGAGCCTTAAACAGAGACAAGAAGTAACTGGAGCATCAGATATTAAACTAGGATTGTGTCTGAACAGGAGTTCAGCCTAGGATGACTTAAACACCTGTTGCTGCTGGGTGTTTGTCATATTATGGACTTGAACAACTTTGTTTTCATCTTTGACAACATTTTATATGGTTCATTCAAAGGAAGAATCAGAGCTAAAGAACTGCAAAAACTGTGGAGTTAAGACCTGTCTTTGAACTAAGCATGACAGAAATGTTGCTTTGCAAATAGATATTGGTCTGCCAAGATAGAAGGGTTAGTATTGTGCCCATACACAGCCTCAGTATATAAAAGAAAGGAAGAAAATAATAATGAAAATGAACCTGAGATCATGAGCTTTCCCAAAATTTAAAAACTGAATGTTGATGAAATTGTATCAGTGTAAGAAATCAGATCTCCTTTGTCCCTACATGCTTGTTGTCGTGGATACATTGTATTACATTTTTAATCTTGGGCATTCCTTCTCCTCAAATTTTGAAAAGATGACTGTATTGAATCACATCAAAAATCCATCCAGCTTCAAAACCTGCTCTGGCAAAGGCCCAAAGGTAGTTCATAGAGGATCACTATTTTCCTATAGTCTTTCTCTAATCTCCAACAGTTTGAACTTGAGGATATTCCTAGACTGGAAGCATATTATGTCTTTTCTGCAGATTTGCCTTCTGCACACTTGTCTTACCCATTTTCTTCAATCTGTGCAAACTTTTAACATCTTCAACATCGTCCAACATGTGGCTGTAACAGCATAATCACATATGGTGGCTCTTCACACCGTCCTCTGCTCTGAAACTGTCATCTCCTAGTTTCCCTTCACACCCTATAGTTTTTGTCATATACTGAAGAAGCATTAAAAAAAGAATGTGTGGCCCAGTGCTTGGGAAAGAACAAATGTGTGTTCAATTTCCTGTGATTCCACAAATTTTCGATATGGCCTTGGGTGGGTTTGTTCAGACTAAAACAAGAAGGGAAGATCTTATGACAATCTTCAGCCACCAGATGTGTGAATATAGAGAAAATGATTCTATAGTTCTAAAGCTGTACTGATAAAAAAAAAGATAAATCCTTCTGATTATATGTTTGATTTTGCTGTTGGTCCTGAGATACAGTATCTTGTTTCACACCTTACTTTATCATCCTGAGTATTTCATCAGAGTAAAATACATTCTCCTTTACAAAATTATTTGAGAAAGACAATGCAATGAATAATCTTTTACATAGCTCAGAATCAAAGCACAGTCAGATCTCTTGAGTCACCAAAAGGTTCCTAGAATCCGGCAAAGTGCAGGGAAACACATTTTAAAACTGTATTAGCATGAGAATTAGGAATTCTTCAGCTGTTGAGGTGTAAAACTGGTATTCTGGTACTTTCATGCTGTCATAAGAATTGGGCTGCTTGTATCAGAGCCAATCTCAGGAAAAATGGCAGCTGTATATTTGCTCTTGGTGGTGTTCCTTTCCCATTGCTTTGGTGAAACTTAGGAAAGGGTGAGAAACATGAGGTGCTGTGACATTTCTTGAGGCCACAGGTTACTAGAAAGCACAAAGAAATATGGAAAGGTTTTGCCAAAGGAGATTGTTGAGAGCAGAGTCTAACTGAGCAGCTTAAAGGACATTTCTCTTTAGCAGCATGCAGAGATTTGAGCTGACTCCACATACAGTAATGCCACCATCTGATACGCTGTGTCTGTAAAACACCACATCCTGACCTAGCTGGGATCTAAAATGATCACAGTTCTTATGCAACACTGTGGACGTGCCAGTAGCTCTGATGTCACTAGGATTTACCAAACCAGGCCTGTGTACCATTGTGCTTTATTGAAGACAGACTGGAGCCCAAAGCAGAAGTTTCAGCTTAAGGTATTTCCTTGCCAGACTCAGCCAAAACAATGGAAATGGGAGTTCAATTGGAGTGACTCACACCACTTTCACTAAGCTGCTCTAAAATTACACTGGGGCTAAGCAGCTGCAGCTTTGTGGTGTGGAAGCTGGAACTTCTTTCATATTAGCAAGTGTTGGGGTTTTATACTGTGGAGGATGGAGTGGTGTTGTTACTAAAAAGAAACATTAAGAAATAAAGCTCCAGTTTTACAGACAGCATGTGGAAGAATCGAATATGTAAATTCAAAACTGTGGAAATTATTGTACTATCTTACTCTCAATGAAGGTTTACTTCCTTCTGAATAAATCTGTACATGCTATTCTATCAAGCCCTTGCCTCATTACTGTTTATTCAAACCCACATGTCCATGTAACAGTCAATTTAAAGTCAGTATTTGACCAAGATGCATCTGATTCTGGTGGGCTGCTATATTATCTTCTCCCCTAGCCCAGTTGCAGATTTCTGTGCTCTTGCGGCATGCAACACACCCACAGTGGTGTGCTCCCATTCAGATAACAGCCATGTCCCTTTCTGGTTATAAATGTACAGGCTTACAGAATGGAATCCCTTAGGAACAGTCCCTGATCACAGAATCACAGAATCACAGAATGTCAGGGATTGGAAGGGACCTCAAAAGATCATCTAGTCCAATCTCCCTGCCGGAGCAGGATCACCTAGATGAGGTTACACAGGAACATGTCCAGACGGGTTTTGAATATCTCCAGAGAAGGAGACTCCACAACCTCCCTGGGCAGCCCGTTCCAGTGTCCTGTTACCCTCACTGAGAAGAAGTTTCTTCTCATATTTAAGTGGAACCTCCTGTGTTCCAGTTTGTACCCGTTACCCCTTGTCTTATCATTGTTTGTCACCGAGAAGAGCCTGGCTCCATCTTCGTGACACTCCTCCTTTATTTATTTATAAACATTAATGAGGTCTCCCCTNACCGGACTCTGCCCCGTTGACCACGACTCTCTGGCTTCTTTCCTTCAGCCAGTTCGTAGTCCACCTCACTACCCGTTCGTCCAGTCCACACTTCCTCAGTTTAGCTGTGAGAAAGCTGTGGGAGACCTTGTCAAAGGCTTTACTGAAGTCAAGGTAGACCACATCCACTGCTCTGCCATCATCCATCCACCTGGTTATATCCTCATATATGTGTATATAAAGATTTAGGTTAGATAAGGGCAGAAAAGGGAAGTTTCATCAAACCCTGCTCTCTTCAGGAGGAGGAAAGGGGTGGGAGACCTTGAATGTGACAATTCTTCCCATCTTTAAAGCAGAAATATCTTATTCTTGTTATTTTCACTTTGCTGGATTTCTGTTGCCTGAGTTATAAAGGTCTGTATGCGTTCACCTATCTTCACTTACCTGAAATGAAGGAGCAATGGAAGCAGGACTGGGAACAATGAACTCATGATTAGTCAAGAGTGCAAATCTAAGTGTCCCTGGCTATAGACAGGGAGTTTGCAGATCTTGTAAATTATCTTTACTTACTGAGACAAGAGGAGCTATATCACAAACAACTACACAAAAATTAATGCAGTTATAGAGGCTTAAAATTTGTTTGTTTTCATTAGTCCCAAGGTTTCAGTGACACATTTGGACAGTTTTGCTGCTTTTTCACCCAATATATAGCAGTTTAATTCTGACCCAGAAACAGCATCATCTACTGATCTGTAGAGTTTTGTACCCATGGGAAATTAAATAAACTAGTTGATGCTGAAAATAATGTTGCAATTAGATATTATGGTAAATTAGTTAATCTACAGATAATTTAAATTTGCATAGTAAAATTAAGTCAACTCTTCTGAGGCATTAACTGTGAAATGAAATAAATGATTCAGAAAACAGGCAGCTTCTTCACTGCAGCGAACACAGTAGCATCTCTGAAGCCACTGAAATCAGAACATAAGTGGTAATCTGCATAGGCAAAGGTGATGTGGGACCTCACAAGAGTGAAGTGCTGAATTATAAATTAGACTCATAAGCCTTGTACTAAATTACACTTGCTGTTTGTAATGTTGAACAGTGAAATAATGATTTTTCGCAAAGATGGGAAAATCCTTGTTCAATTGTAAGGCAGCTTTTAAATGTGGAAGTCACCTAGAAGCTTAATTGGAAATCTTTTGATGATATTTAAGTTATGTCCCTGTTGGACTTTAAATCTAAAGTGTAAAAATGGGTCATCTGTTTTTTTCATCGTTCTTCTGGTGCTATTGCTCTTTCAGTTGTAATCCTACTTTTTTGGTTTGTTTTGTTTTCTTTAAATACAAATGCAGAGACAGTCCAGAAGATGGGTTTATTTGGTGCTGCAGGCCGTCCAAATTGCCAGCTTCACTGTTTTAAAGAGATATTAGTCTGTGTGGAAGACTTACAGTATTGAAGAAAGGCCTGAGATTCAGCAAAAAATGAATTTTGACAAAGATAAAAAGGACTGACAGGTATCTGAACTACAGTTTTTCTGCTTGGTCTTACCACCTTTACTTTCTATTCCTTTCCAGGATTGGTAATGTACCTTACCCCATGCAACCTTTCTGATTTGTGACTGAGTTATGTGCACTGCTAGCCATGGTTAAACATCTGCTGCAGTAACAGAGCTGCAGTACCTGAGGACTGTAACTCTGGAGCATTAGAGAAAGGAAAGGCAAAAGTCTTTGATGAAAGTCAAGAGAAAGGTCAAATTCAATGTATGTCCAAGCAGCTTACTTCTAACAAAATAAGTCTAAGAAGCTAGCATTCAATTTCCCGTGACAAAATTTTCACTGCAATTAGTGTAAATCCTACAAAGTAATGCAGTCTACTGGTCCATTAGAAATGAGAACTGTATTTTGTATTACTATGGTAACATTTTTTAAGGAATTCAGTAGTCAAAAATATTAATTTCTACACTTGGCCCATAGAAAGTTAACTCTACTGTTTTTTGGGTTTGTCTTGAGAAATGATAGGGTGAAATATTTTTAGTCTTGAAAGAAATTTCAAGACTAAAAATGGTAAGTTCAGGAAAAAAGTAGAAGACAAACTAAGACAAAAAAGAAAAGTGCCCAAAATTAAAACCAAGCCCTTCATGCACAGCAAACTTGTCTGTTTTTTTCATACTCATGAAAAAAAAATTAAGGGCCAAAGTATGGGAGAAGTCAAGATGATACAAAGCCAGAGCTTTCTTGTTCTTTATTTCATTTTTCTTACTGTTTTAACTGGGAAAATTTTTGAAGTCATTGATTCCAATCTTCTAGTTGCCTAGAGTCAATCTTGGTTTTGGCTCACTCTCTTCATCAGCTGAAATGTATTAGCTGAAATTCAAATGTTTCACAATAATAGTTCAGCTTCAGCCATATTTATTTTTCCCAAGGAAGAATTTTGAATTCAATGAAAATGGCCACTCTGTTTCAAACGTGTTCAAAATCTAGGAAGAGCAACACTGCCAAAATCTGGTCTGTTGCTTAGTATTGCTTGACTGGGGATTCAGCTATTGTTTCTTTGTAGTTTAGTGAAAGATATTTCATTCATCACAAAATTATTAGTGGTTGAAAAATGGATTCTCATATATAACTTGTCAGACAATCACTAGCATCAGGAGACATGTACGCTAGCAGAGGTAAAGCTTCTAGAAGCTCCTCTTCTACAGAAATTCTTGTTTTCTTATTTCCCTTTTCACCTCAAACCTATCTTGCTGTTCATTCATTCACCCCCACCTTCACTTCCTCCCATTTCTTTCTGTCTCAAGACATAAACATCCTTTCATAAAGTAAAATCACAATGTGTCAAGTGCATTATGATGGTACCAAACATTGAAACATGCACTTAATTTTAGCAAGTACCAATGCTACTCTAACTGAGATTTAGACTGTATTTAGAATTGGAAAATTTGATGACTGAATATGACCTTCTGCAGAATAAAATGGTGAGGTGAGAGCAAAATAATTTTTTTCTTAGTATGCTGTCTTCTGCCAGGCATAGAAAATAAGAGATCAGAATGGGTTGGAGTTTTAAGCATTTCAGAAGTAGAATGGGCAACTCAGGTAAATATGTTTATACTAACTTGAGCTGGTAGAAGCACATCTTCCTACACAGAATTTCTCTGTTGGAAAATCAACACAAAAACATAACAAAGTACAGAAAAATAATGAGGAAAAGTCAACTAATAGAAAAGAACAAAAAGGAAGATTTGTGCCCTCTAGATAATTTGTGTCACTGTTTTATCTCAGTGACTAAACTAGGAAACAGAATTTTCCTGTCTTTGAAGGCAGTCACAAAAGACTGAAAGGTTTTCGGATGCTGCAGTGACAGTGTCCATAAGAGCACTACAGTTTGCATCAGCTGTGCCAAGCAGAGCATGGTTCTTCCCCTTTCTGGCACAGCTTGGACAAAAAGTGAACTGAGATTGACTCTTGATTTTTGGCTACGACCAGTGTTTTTCATTTCCATCCCCAAAAATCCATGTCATCTACTTGTCCAGTAGTTCTGTGTAATCCCTGAAGAATGTTCTACGGATCAAAGCCTGTTTCCTTCATCATGTGTCTAAATAGCCCTGACACAATGGGACCTGAAGCTTGATTTAGTTTCTAGGTGGGAATTTAAATTTGTGCTAAATCATTTATTATTGATTGTGACACCTTTTTGCTCTTCTGTTTTTTGGTTGGTGGGGTGTTGTATTTTCCTTTATTCATGTGACACATTCCTACTGGATATGAGAAGAACTTAATGTCCCTGAGTCAACTCACTGAGTCTTATAACTCATGTATAAACAATAGCAAGGTTTTTTTATAGGGTGTTGGAAATTCCTACCCTGCCTCTCCTCATGGAAGAATCTGAGAAAAGTCTAATAAATTCTTTCCCACTATCAGCATCTAAAAATACTTTTGGTTGCTAACTATTGATCAATATTGTGTATTTGACATTTATCTTATTTGGTATTTAACATGGTCATGATTCTGCAATCTGGCTGTACAACAGCAAGAGTTTTTACCCATTAGTCTCACAAAATTTTCATTTATGAGGTTCACGAATGTTTATGTTGGGAGTGACAGCAGAAACTGAAGAACTGATTGATCATTTACAAACCCTTTTAAAAGAACTGCGCATCCACTCTGTGCTAAATGGATTATACTGCAAGGTACACTGCCTTCATTGAGTAATAGCTTGTGAGAATTATGTTCAATACTAAGAATTAATAAACACATATAAACACATACAAACATATAAACATTGTTTTCATAAAACCTGGTTGAATGTTTAAGGAGGGAATCAAAAGGAGCTGTCAATTGAATTAAATACAATAAGCAAAGCTGAAAATTGCAGCTTGTTCTAGAAATAATGAACTACAGCTTGAAATTACTCCCTGATATAAAGCTCATGATTTCAGTGAAGTTATTTGCAAAAGTACTTGTGTGCTTGTTTATCTTCATCACGTGCTGACCTAGCCAAGCTCTAAAAGTGCCATGACTGTAACCAAACTATGTAAATCAGGTCTGGATATATGTTCTTGTTTTCTTGTTTTTTTCAAAGTGGCTTATCTGAATTTTCTTTTTTTCTTGATTATAAA
>VYZX01010104.1:0-30132 GCA_013401335.1 Brachypteracias leptosomus
AGGAGCAGGCCATCCTAGTGTGCAGTAAGATGAGTCATCGGGGAAGAAGACCAGTCTGGCTAAACAGAGAACTTTGGCTGGAACTCAGGAAGGAAAGGAAAGTTTATGGCCTATGGAAGAAGGGTCAGGCCACTCTGGAATACTACAAAGGTGTTGTGAAGTTATGCAGGAAGAAAATGAGAAGGTCCAGGATCCAGATAGAACTTAATCCGGCTACTGCCATAAAATCCTCAGGAGTGGCTGAGGGAACTGGGATTGTTTAGCTTGGAGGCTCAGAGGAGACTTCATCAGTCTCAGCAACTACCTGAAAGGAGGTTGTAGAGAGGTAGGTGTTGATCTTTTCTGCCAAGTAACACATGATAATACAAGAGGAAGCAGCCTCAAGTTGCACCAGGGGAGGTTTAGATTGGATATTAGGAAAAATTTTGTCCCAGAAAGGGTTGTAAAGCACTGGAACAGGCTACCCAGGAAAGTGGTTGAGTCACCATCCCTGAAGGTATTTAAAAGACACATAGGTGTGGTGCTGAGGGACATGGTTTAGTGGTGACTTGGTAGTACTAGGTTGACAGTTGGAATTGATGATCTGAAAGGTCTTTTCCAACCAAAATGTTTCTATGATTCTATGTAAAGCCATGGTGTGGAACAGCTCTCTACAGGACATACTTGGTGAGAAGAGACTTTCCCACTGGTTGCCCTTATTCATTCCAGGATAATAATATGATAAGCTCTAAATTTCCTTGCTCTGACCTTGATTTCCTTCCTCCCTTTGTCACTCAGTCTATAGCTACTGAAACTTCATCTTTCCAAACGTCTCAGTGTCCCCACAGCCACAATGCCCATACCATTCCTCCTTTTCATCTTACAGTCTTGCTCTCCCATGCCACTGTGTTTCAATACCTTTCTCACTAGACGTCTATTTCCAGCAACATCAAGATGTCTCAATATATGGCATATTTCTCTCGACCACGTCTTCATTGATGATAAATGACATGTCAACCCAACTTCTGTTCAGAGAAGCTGCTTTCCCCAGCTGTTCCTGTGTTCCTACTTTAGAGACACCTGTCCTTCAGTTTCCTTTTGCACTTCTCCTCCACTCATATCCTACCACTCCTCTCTCAATCCTCCCCGCATGTCTGGTATTTTTGCTTTGTTCAAGGGCCTACACAAATTGGGGACTAGAGAGAGCTCTGTCTCTGCTCAGGATATTTGACTTTTTGTACAGATACTTGGAAGAGAAATTTTGAGAGGTTGGACCAAATTCTCGGTTAGTGTAAAACAACGTAATTCCACTGAAATCACTAGTACCCATTCATTTACAGCCCTTCAGGATCTGGTCTTTCTTTTCAGGAAGAGTATCCTCTTACTCTACTCCCATTTCTCTTTTATAATCAATATGAGCAACAAAAGTCAGGAAGACAGATATATTCCTTTTCAAAAACCTAGTTTTCTTTTCCATGTCTGTTCCTAGTATGCAAAACCAAATCACAAAGCAATCTATTTTTTTATACATTTGACTCACACTAAGACAGTAAACACGGCGTATTGGTCACCGTCACTGTACCTGTATAAGGACAAATAGAAAAAAGTTTGCATTTAAAATAAATGATAGAATTCCCTTCATGATTCATACAATGAATTTGCACTTGTTTTTCTTATGGCTGAGGCAATCAGAAAGTGCTGATGTGATGGCAAAACCAACATCTGGGCAAACTGTACCTGAATTATTTGCAGAGAATGGTGCTGAACTAATGTAAACAAAATATTAATAATATTCAAAGTATTTTAAAATCATATCTGAAAGTCAATAATAGAGTACACAGAGGTAGGAAAGAGTGCCCAGGAAATAAGCCCCAAAGAACGCAAAATGCTCTGTCCTGTTCACATTCTATTAATGTTAATAGGGTGAGCTTTGCTGATAAATCTGTTCTTGGTAGTTTATATAAAATATTCATATATCACCATGAATGCACATGATGCCTTGCAAGCAAAGGTCAAAGTAAGTTCCTTGCCTTCCAAGTGTAAGGAACCAAACTCAAACATGACAAAATTAGGACAACAGAGCTGTTGAAATTAAAGGCTTAAGAGAAGAAGGAGAGAAAAGAGATGAGATGAGATGAAATGAGATGAGTTGAACAAGGATATTTCAGAGTACCTGCAACCTGTTTTGATCCAGCTTATTTCCCAGACAACATCTCCATTGTCACCAGAAAACATATTTTCTACTCAAACCAAAGCACTGTTAATTGCAATCCTATTTATTGCTATAGTACCTAGTATATTATGCAAGGACAAGTTTCCTTTCATAACACACAAATTAGGACAAGATGGTAAGACAGATGTTTGTAGGAAGAAAAGGAACATTACTCACAAGGTGGAACAGGAGCAGTGTTCACTTCCAAATCCATGAAGGAGGCAAATTGCAGAAATAAAGAAAACTAAGATAAAACCTCTGACTCTTCAAGCAAGAGTTTACAACAGCTATAGTTTAGCAGTGGGCACTGACTGCTTACAGAACATCCTGATCATCAACATATTATTTTGGCCAACCTTCACATTCTGGATTTATTCCATGTTTTATTTCCCCAGCAACTGTGGCACCTTCTTTCCATTGACTGGAGCTTAGTATGCGATATCCTCCACAGTGAGCAGCAAGTGTTTTGAATGGTTCCTCTGGCAAAAAAATCTCAAGTTTCATTTGAGTCTGAGTAAAGAAAATACCATTAGAGACATCTTCATGAGCTTCTAATGCATTCTCAGCATGAAGAGAGTCCTTCAGTGATATACAAATTTTATACATAAGAAGAAAACACACACAATCTGAAGAAAAAGAGCAATAGCCCTTTTTTTTTTTCCTGAATTATTTAATGTACTTAATTATTAGAAAGTTTGTGAAAAACTTCATACCCTTGTATACCCTGGTACATTAAAAAAAAAAAATGTTGGTCCTGGTAGTACATAAAACTGCTGCCTTTAAAATTTTAATAGAATTATCTTTTTCCTTTTTTTCCCTAGCTTTTATCTTTTTCTTTTGTAATTCTATTTCCCTTCTGATGATATTGAAGTTACTAAAATCAGCATCCAAACTTCTATGAGACTAAATTCTTGGGTTTGTCTTTAATATTGCCAAAATATTCACATGAAGGCTTAGGACCCCTTAATTCCATGGAAAATTCTGCCACTGACAGATAAAACCTGACAAGATAAAACATGAGGGAAGGGGAAAGTCTGGTAGATCGCATTCCTCAAAAGAAGGATGGAGGTAATTAAGAATTGACCAAGTTTCCATTACACTGGTAGCTATCAGAATGACTAATTGTTGTAATGTTTTTGTACTCCTTTCTGCCTGATTCCTTGTCCTGTGCTTAGATTGCAAACTCTTCTGGTCCATCGAGGCAGGACTCATCTGACCACCTCCAAGTGTCTGCATTGCAGACATTCACATGAGAGTTAGTCACCCTAGTTTCCCTCTATAGTCAATACCAAGGCACTTCTAGGACATGATTCATCTCATTCTGATTTGGTGTCTAAAATAGGTCACACGAATCATTCACTGGAAACACCTGGAAACACCTGTCCATTGCCTAGCTGAGATATGGGTGTCTCTAGCAGGGTGAGATTCATGCTAACCAGACTCCTACATGTTGTGCAGGGTTAGATCCAGAAGTTATGTTAGATAACGATAGTTATCAGGGTTATACATTCTTCCTAAGAAGTTTAGTCATATTTTAATGCTGGAAGCACCGGGACAGTATTCCTTTCAGATACAGACAGTATTAGGTCATGACTATGTTCTCTGGGGTTGTTGCTGACCACAGAGAGCAAAACTCTCTGCTTATAAAGAAGTTAGGGAGATAGTCCAGATCTCCTTATTCTTGGACCAGTTCATCCNCACTGAGAAGAAGTTTCTTCTCATATTTAAGTGGAGACCTTATTGCGGCCTTTCAGTACTTGAAGTACTATAAGAAAGATGGGGACAAATTCTTTAGCACAAGGGGCAATGGTTTTAAACTAAAAGAGGGTAGATTTAGATTAGATATAAGAAAGACATTTTTATGATGATAATGGTGAAACACTGGAACAAGTTGCCACGAGAAGTGGTAGATGCCCCGTTCCTGGAAATATTTAAAGTCAAATTGGATGCGGCTNTGGACCAGTTCATCCTCCATTGGACTGTGTTCCCTTCTTCCATCCAAAGAAACGTCCATTTCAGCTAAAATTTCTGCTAATTGCAACATTACTACTGCAAGCCATCAGTTTCTCTTCACTCTTAAACCTAAAAATAGGGTGCAGTCTGTATGGAGCCATATGATTACAATCTAACTAGATAATACACGGGCATATCTTTGTATATATATGGATTTATTACATGCCTAGCCTGTAATGTGAACTTTTCAGTTCCAGGGAGGTGATTCTTTCCCCCTATTCCACTCTGGTGAGAACTCATCTGTAGTACAGCATCCAGCTCTGGAGTCCTCNAAATTCTGTGAACATGAACAGTTTTGTCCCTATTGAATGAAAAAACAATTTTCAGGCTGTATGATTCTTTCTGCAGTGATTTTTCTCTCTTTCTCTTTCTTGTCATACCCATGCAGAAAAAGAGCTCAAAAATATCAGAATTAGATTGCCTGAGAACCAGGCTAACAAAATTGCCATGTTATTCTAATAATATGAGGAAACAACAAGAGTCTTTCAACAGAAGATGACGGAAGTGCAATTAGGAAGGAGAATGCTTAATCTTCCCATTATATCAAATTTTCATGTTCTGTTTCCTTCTTTAATTTAAGGGACCGAATCATGACATCATGATACAAGTAGAGAATTTTTCAGCAAAGATTAATATTCAATGTTTTATTCACTATGTGCCCTGAATAAAAAAAACCCAGTTTACACTTCACATCTACAAAATTGAGGAAAAATTCTCTCAAGCTGCATGCTGTGATTGCACTGGGAAACATTAGCCAACTGATCACGATTCATGGTAGTGTCCCAAGTTAGGGTAGGGTGGTGTGACTGTGCACACTTCCACAAGTCAGCTGGCCAAGGCCTGGAGACTACAGGAAATTGGAAATTGGAATTGGAAGACTGGATATCTTGATGGACTATCTGATCCATCCCCAATCTGACCCAATCCCAACAAAGGGATTCCAGTGACCCCAATCCTAACAAAGGGATTCCAGTGACTTCTGTAGGTTTGTATGTGTCCCATCCTGTAAATGCTATGAGGACCTTCTAACAGTGAACTTACTGAATACAAGCTGCTTAAATTAACTGTGTTTATTGTCTGTTAATGGGACTGTGCTGATGGTACCATGACAGCAATATTTTTGATGTGTTAATGAATGTTTCCCTCAGTGCCGCTTGTAAAGGGCAGCTATTACTATCCTCATTTATATTTGGAGAAATGCAACAGAGAAATTAAGTAGGATGCAGCTCCAGAGGCAGTGATCTAAATGTAGGTGTCTAGAGATGAGCTAAGAGTCTGAGCTCCCACAGCAATCAAAGAAGCTCAGAGATCAGTGAAGATCACCCTACACCAGTCATCACTAAATTGCTCTGTAGCCTACTTCACTGTACTGTTCATTCATTTATTATTATTACGATTATCATTATTTTAATTATTATTTCTTTTATTGGTTATAATTATAACTTAGATATTTAAAACTGTTGAGTTGTTTCAATACAGGTGTCTAGGGCTATCTGAGATCACCTTTGAACTCCAGCTCCTTTGCCAGAAGTACATGGGTCCTACGTGCCAATCCTATGCGAATGTGTCGATTCACTCAGAGTATCTCTAGACAAGACTCCCACTCTTGGAGCAAAAGGATGAGGCCTAACAAAAGCAGACAGGTCATGTCATTTGCAGTTTGGTTTCTGCTTCCAGCTGCCTGAAAACAAATCACTGCAAACTTATATTTTTGTTTATAGAAGGAGGCTCCACTTACTGTTAGGAATCAGTTTAGTGCCCTAAACATCAACAACTGGTAGGATTTGAGAAACTGTGAAGTTCTTCTGCCTAACTGCTGGTTACAGGTCCTTTCCAGGTCCTGTGCCAGCCTTGGGTGGCTGCACTAAGCACCCTGTCACTTCTTAAATGACATTAAATGTCTCTGTGTGGGCAATTGAATCAAGACTTTCTTGTGGACTAAGACATTGGTTTCTCCTTTTTGTTGATAAGCACTCTGGCAACCACATAACTATGTTTGCTTATGTCCAGATCCCTGAGGTTCTGCTGCACTCTGCATGCTCATTAAATATGGTTTTATTTTTCTACTCTAAATATTAAATAATATCTCATTTGAATTGGTAATGGCAAAGCAGAGACATTTCAATCAGAAGCAGCAACCCTGCACATTTGTTGTATTTTCTCTGGCTGATGCATTTATGCATAACAGCTGGCTGAGCAGAACAAAAGTAACTTCTTCTTTGTGAAATGCCAGTGTGACATCCTGGGCATGGGGTATTGGAGTCTCCGGAGGAGCTAAGTGCAGTGAGTAACTTTATTTTGCCCAAAAGTGGAGCAGCACCCATTGGCTAGATGTGTATGACGCACTCTCCACATGCCTGATGTGCGTGCTTTCGTTGGTGATGGGGCAGAAATGACTCACTACCGTGTGGGCTGGCTATCAGCTTAGCTGAGCCTTCTAACTTCAACGCAGCTTCTTAATCGACTCTGACAAGTCCATATCTATCTTTTATATAATATTTTATAATACCCTAAGGTCAAAATAAAGTTCTGCTCCTCTTGCTTAACCTTCTTTTACAGAATATTTAAAAAATGGACTAAATCAGCTGGAGCTAAGTATTACTTAGGTGAATGTACTGTAAAGTAACATTTTGTTTCTTTGCAGACAAACAAACTCTGTAAATATCAGAGAACCTGCATTGCTTGTTAGGGAATGTAAAGCCCTTCAAATGTTATTCCCTCTCTAGCTTTTATTATTGGATAGAGAAATCACTGTGCATATATGCACATCAAACAACCAAAGCCAATGGTCACTGCTCTGTAGCACAGGGTTACCCTTATGTTATGGGGTACTGTAGCTGTAACAAATGCTAATGCTTAGAGTTAGGGAGCAAGCAAGTAGATGATGATTTTAAAATAACATCTTCTTCATTAATACGTCACTGTTCAGGAGCTGGGGAAATTAAGTAACTAGAAACATCGTTTACCAGGAGCTCCTCTAATTCGTATTGCTCTGTTCCTCAACCAAAAGGAGAAAGGTGATTATCAGAGGTTTTCATGGATGCTTTGTCTTTACACTGCATTACGGGAAACACTGAATTTTTCATACGTAACATTATGAAAATAGTAATCAGTGAATGTTAAGGACATCAGATGCCCAGGCTCTTGACATACTGTTCATCTAACTGACTTTACCCATCTTAATCTTGAGTGTCTTGTTCAGGTAGTCACCTAGTCGTCTATTATCCATGGGGAAAGAGAGTGATCTATGTGGTACCTCATGGTTGATTTATCTCTCCTTAGACATCTCTTTTAAAATAGGAGGAACTCTCTTCTGGAGATGCTAGTTTCTGTCTTACTAACTTAGTCTGAAGCTTAGCTTTTAGATGACTAAGGTTAGAGAAGATGAATCCCATCTTTGGGTTTTATTCTGAGCAGGCAGGTGCTACCTTTTTTTCCCCTATGTTTATGCAGTGACTGGCCACCAGTTTTGACAAGCAGGCCATGGTTTATCGTGGAAACTCTCAAGTGTTACAGCAACCCTCTAGTCTTTTTGAATCTTACTAATTTCATTGGGTATTATTATTATTGTTTAGTTCTTTGGGCTGATGTCAAGTACTGTCTAGCCCTAAATGAGGATGTAGATAAATAATCATAAAGATACAAGATCAGAAATGTTTTTAACAACTGAAATAATGAAGATGCATGTATGTTATACACTGTAACATAGATAGATTGATAAGTATATAGATAATGGTAAATAGAAGAGGCAATTTTTGTGTTATCTGTGCATACTTACTGTGCTTCAGTTGCTGCTGCACAACAATGAAACCATTCATTTTAAAAGTGTGCTAATATCAGAAAATTGCACCTGAGGAAAATGAAGCCCAAATCAAATTCAGTAAGAACACAGTGACTTACAAATTTGAATGAGGAGGAAGGAACAGATCTGCTTTCTAGGAGTGCCCCAGTGGCTTAGTTGAAGGCTAATATGATGCCATGCAGGCACCAAAATCATGAAGGCTGTTTATTACGACTGTGCAAATAAAGTAATAGCAAGCTCAAGACTGTGACCGATAAATAGCTGGATAATGACAGAGTTGCCTGGAGCTCATTAAAGAACCACAAAAGACTGAAGTCTGCCACAAGGTTTCTGCAGCCTGACACAGATGAGGTGGTGATGACTGGGAGATACCCAGATCAGGCTCTAACAGATAACTAGTAAAAAATGAACACATGGGTCTTGCATGCATATGTAGCCTGGGGCTAAAGATATTCACCAGTTAAAAATTGTGTGATGAAAGATGGTAAGAGAAGATGGAAAATGAATGAGATAAGTACAGGGAGCAATTTAAGTGGCTGGGAATATGCCAAAGATCATGTAAAAATATTGCACTGCCATTGGTGGGAGGTGAGAAGAGGACCACAGGACCTAGAATAAAGGCAACAGACCAGTTAGAAAGGGCCAGGTTGGGAAGGAGTGTAGGCATTATGGCTTTTAGTTAAGTGGTGGGGAACTGTACTGCAAAAAAGTGAGCAGCCATGTGTGCTGGAGAGTTTATCAGTCTTGGGGCATGCTGTACCATCCCATCTGTACATCACCATCTGTGCAGACTAGGTGGTCTAACTCTGTTAAGAGCCAGCATGGCCAAACATTATGAGAAGGAGCATGGAAAGGGACATGGGAGGGTTGGCGATCCTAGTGAGTCAGCGGGAGACATGCCTGCTGCTGACGATACATCTCTTTGTGGTTCTGGCTTTTAGTTGCCATGAGGAAATTCAGGGTTTCAGCTGCAGGATAAAAAGGAGGCAAGGGACAGTTCTGATCAAAAACTTTGAATCTTGTTGATAGTGGAGGAGGGAGGATGAAGTAGTGCAGCCCAAAGGCTCAATGATGATAGGGCACATGGTGGGGAGCATGAAGTTAATCACATGAATACAAGCTTCTTGACCCCTCCCCTTCTTGCCTATTCTCCAAACACAGAACTTCAACTACTGCTTCCCACCTATTTCTTGATCTGTTTGCTTTGTCTGAATACACTGATGGTTCTTATTCATAACTGTGTTGGAAGGCTGCTCTAACCATATAAACCTATTTCAGGGTTTAACCAACTTCAAGTGATAATAAACTGCCACAGCTCTTCAGCACTTCTCTCATGGGGAATGGGGATTGCTGGCTACTTCTTAGGACCCTCCAGTGGTTTACTCAGGGCTCCTAACATCCTTGTATACCTGCAAGATGCTGTGCTGACACCAGTGAGGAGCATGAGACAGGCTCTGAAATTTTCCCACTTAGAGCCACCATCGAGATCAGGACTTCAATCAACAGACCACCCAGTACTATAATTCTGTATGTGATACATATGTAAATGAGATAATTCATTTGCCACACTGTTCTGGTTTTGAGGGGGTTTGATTGGTTGATTTTTATAACTGTATCAAAAGGTGTGAAGACAAATCCATGATAGATGAGATCTCTTGCTAACAAAACTCTTCTCATATGAAGCTAACTATCCCTAACTGACTAGTCCTTCTTAAGCAAAAATTTTGGTCATGGTAAAAATCTACAATTTCCCTTATTTAATTTAATGGAGTTTTAATTACAGACAGAGGTTTAACAGTCTCTCAGGAAACCTTATTATATGTACTGTTTTGTAACACAGGCTGTCTTCCCGCGGTGATGGACACAAAAAGTCTGCAATTTGAATATCTGATGTCTTAATACCATCTTTCGAAGAATTTTAAATCTCAAGTTGATGACAGTCATCCTCCCCATCAGGCAATAAAAGCACTGTTCCTCTTTTTAATACATCTGGTAATCAAACATTAAAAATTCCCTCCCAGTCAAGCTGTGAGGCCCAGGAGAACATGAAAGTAGGCAGTCCAAGAGGTATTTTAAAACATCAGATGACTGTATGAGACAAGAAGGCTTGTGTAGGCTGGCAAGTTTAATAAGCACTGCAATATTTAGTAAGTCTCCATGCTTAATAGCAGTTTCTTTATTGGAATAAGATACCCAGCAAAGTCTGTCATTACTCTGAAGTATACATTTATTTTAATCTACTTCCACCCAATTGTGTGTTCTTCTCTTAGTGCTCCGAAAACCTGCTCTCTTACAACATACCTCTTTCTGAAGATCTCTGATCATTGCATGTTCAGCAATTTCACCCTGGCAGCTTATGGTCTGCTACAATACCAAAGCTGGTTTCAAACCTGACAGGAATTAGTATGAATTTAAATTGTTTTTTCACACATATCATCAAATATGTCTGCGTGGATTTGACTATTCAAAATTCTTTAAACATCCAACAAATGTCCTTGCATTTTTCTATTGATTTTAAATATAAGTTAATGGCTGTCTAGAAAAATATAAGACAAGTCTTCACTTTGACTTTTTATGAAGTCTAGCTTCAGTGTGACTACAGCAGATAACAAGAAAAAGCAACAAATCATCATCCTAAGCTGTCCCTGTGTGTTGGTATCATTGTTAGTGACACAAATATATCTCTCTCTCTTTTCCTTCCTTCCTTCCTTCCTTCCTTCCTTCCTTCCTTCCTTCCTTCCTGTGATTGTGACAAAATGCTCAGTTTCTTTATTAAATTCTCTGCTGTAAAGTGGTGTGAGAATTTTCTGACTAGCATGACAGTGAAAGAAATATCAGGGACTAAGTAAAGGGTTTGCAAAACGTCCACAGCCAGGACTATGCACTAATCATTCATCATCATGTGCAAGAGTACAAATTGTCCCCTGTCAGTGTCTTGGTAGCATTCACTGTCCCCACTCACCAGTGCTGGCCAGCATCAGAGACAGGATGATTAACTTCTCAGCATGTTCATTCCCATAAGCCCAATTTCCTGAGCATCTCAGGTCATTGTTTCTATCCTCCTTTCTCACTTTGATTCCTTAAGACAGGGATGGAGCTAGTAGTAACTAAACCTTGGAGCCAATGGTAATGAAGAAAAAGGAATGTGGCTAATTTCATATCCTAATTGGCTTTAGAACACAGAACAAAAACAATTGTTTTGCATTGATGAGGGTAAAGGTAGGCTCCAGTATTTCTTCTGTAGCTTTTTCTACTTCTTGCCATTATCAGCACTCAAAATCTTATTTATGAGCAAAGAGGAAACACAGCTTATATATATTTATGTATATCCAATAATTTATTTTTACTACACCTGAAATCTTATCATTCTCATAATTGTTAGTGCAAATAGAATTGTTACAGAAAAAGAAAGAAGAAGAATGCATTTACTTGTGAACCTACATCTGGGTCTACAAGAAATATAAGCAACACATGGTAGCTTTTCCAACATTTCATGTCTGTAAGTCAAAGTTGCATAATCACCTAAAAATATTCTGCAGGGAGGAAAGAAAAGAAAGAATGTAAAACCTGCTGCCAAAAATGACATGGTAAATTCATGTAAGTTTCATTTCTGCAGGAAGACAAACAAAATTGTCTGTCTATCAAAATTATGCTGTCTCCCAAAGCAGGAGCAGCTGTTTGGCATCAGTGGGGAGAGGAAGATATCTTCATTTGCTCTCTGAGAGGATCCCTGGAGACCCCCTTTCCTCAGAGATGAGATGGGATTAAAAAGCAAACATGCCCGAGTACCCACTTTCCCATGTCTCCAACCTGAACTCCAACTTCATCTCTATCAGCTTTACTTGCATTGTCTTTCAAGCAGGGCATCCTACACTCCTAACCCAAACCTTTTTCCCCTCCCTCCCCAAACAGCTATGATCTCTGACCCAGCTGGAGCAACAGCTACTGCCCACAGGCATCCCCACAGTAGCTCTCCATGTGCAGATACTTCCCTACCAGCTTCCCAGGGATAGGGCTCCCTTCTTACCATGAAAAGAACAATTTCTTTCTGTGTCATTTAAAGCTTGGATGAAGCCATGAGTACCTCTTTTAGTCACTACTACTGATTTTCAGAGATACCTTGTATGTCTACCTTCTCTGTCACTGCTTTCTATGTATCTTGTTGTATCTGTATGAGCCTATCACATTGTTGGCTTTAAGAGGAGACCATAAGACAGTGGGAGAGACCATGTCATGTCCTGGTTCAGTTGTAACTTGCTCCTTGGTACTCAAGCAGTCTGTCAGATTGCATTTTTAGAAATGCAGCACATTTCAAATAAAAAATTTTAAAACTATCACCACAAAGCAAAACTTCCAGTACAGGATGATATTGCAATAAATGATGTTAAATAGATATTTTTTAATGTAAAATTGCTCTGAAATGTGTGGAGGGAAATAATCTTATAGCGTATTAGTTTTATAGAGAAAAAAATGTGAGAAAAGTTTGCACTGAAGAAAAGAGAAATTCTAATCCCTGTAAAATGATGTAATTGACTCAAAATGTATGTTTTTCACTGTTAAGTAGTGTGTTTATACACCCTTGATTGCCAATCTTTCCAAAGCATCTGAGATATTTAATAGAATCCTGTAAGCAGTAAAACCAAACATTAATGCTTTGGGCTTAACTATCCATCTTAGTCAATCAGGCCTGTGTCCTGGTATTCCTGAGCCATACTTATTCCCAGATTAGATAGCATTTTCTCTGTTCTCTTCCAATTTGGACCCATTTCCAAATTATCCTCTTCCACGGCTCAGAATCTCACTTGAATCACTCCAGTCCTCAGGGTTTTGTAGATGAACTCACAGCTGGTATAAATCTAGAAGCTTGTTCTTTTATGAATAAGTTTCTGTGCAACAAATGTCTGCAATAGGAGCAAACTAAACCAGGGACTAAAAATGTCTCTTCTGCTGCTGTATTCATACTGGTACGAAGTGAGTGCAATAAAGAAAACATTAACCTCACCCTAACAAATTAATACCTATCAGCTTAAACAAAGTAACTCATTATAACTAGAATTGTGATACAACTGCAAATTCAAACAGATCAGCTTCAACTGTGATACAAATGAACAGCTGTCCACATCTTAGCTACCTGGTGATCTCCATCCATGCTGTGTGTCATTGAAATCACCTGATTACAGCTACACGAGTTTATTATACTGAAGCTTCCTTCAATATGGTCATGGGTTCTGCTCATGACTTAAATACCTAGGCCTTAGAGTTAGGTGAATGCCATGGCATCTTATCTGCTTTATCAGTGAGCTTATATGTGGAAAAATCAACAAAGCAAATAAAAATCCTTCAATTATTTTAAAAAGTTAGAAGTCAGGTAAATAAATTTTGAATATACTATTTTTAAATGAAATTATTTTTGTCCAATCTCAAGATTTTGGAGTGCTCTATTAGATTTCACCTGGATATGTTACCTTCATGATTATATCTAGTTTGGAAAACTATAAAATCCAAGCAGTGAAATGAAGCCGTGTGACACATTAATCCCATCACTGAGGTACGTTGGGTGTATTTATGCCACTCTATTCATGTAAGTTGATCCTGCCCATGAGCACACACTGGAGGAGTATCAGCCAGTCTCAGAGATGGGCTTTGGGGACACGGTTGCAGGGCAAGTGGCAGAGGGCCATAAAAGCTTGCACCCACACAGACACACTCACTTGTAATATGGTTGGAAAATGGAGACCATATTTTGAGACCATATCTGAATATGAAGGAGACAAAGCCATCCATTGAGGTGGGTACGGTGGGTGCAATGGTGGTGAGACAGGCCTTGTTAAAGATGGTTTTTAGCCATTAAGCTACTGGTTGTGCTTTAACAGCAAGAGTCCTAAGCCAGGCCAAGTCGCCTTCACCTAGGCAAAAAGGAGGTCCATCACTTCGAAGAGGGTGTTTGGGAAAAGGCCTCAGAAAAACACCCTTGGAAAAAACCTGCAAGAAAGACTTGTCAAAGGAAAGGAGGGCAGGATGGACTAAGCCTGGCACAGACTTATTGCTAGATGCAATAGCTCCCCTCAGAGCTTTTCAGCATGCAGTTTGGTAGAAGCTAAAATTTCTCTTTTCATACATATTTTATGACAAAATCTTCCATTTAATCAGAACTGCACAGGAAGCTTATGCGCAGTCTATGAGATTCCCTGTTAAGGGATAATTTTCTTCACAAAACTTGACATCACAGTGTACTTTATGGTCTCTGCCCACCCTTATTCAGGCCTCTTTCCCTGCCTGAAAATTGAGCAGTCACATGTCAAACTGGAAACTACATTGCATATTCAAGAGACTGGTGGTGTATTATTTAATTCTAGTCATATTTGCTTGCTAATACATTCCTTTTCTGATATTCCAGTCTCCTGAGCAGGATAAAAAACAATCTTTTTTAAAGATTAAAAATCACCTGTTAGGAAATGGTGTTCTCTTTGTCCTTGCAGATAAATGAGGTCTCCCTACAGTGAATTATTCGTTAGATCAGCTTCACTGCAAGAAGATCAACATTTATTTCTGGGCTCGTACCATGTTTCCACTAGCCCACCAGTTTTGAGGTCTGAAGCCTCATCATCCTGTACCGACTGTATTGCTTCATGGGGAATCACAGAGCTGAAGTTTCTGAAGAGGACATATAATATTTGTTAGAAGTTTGAAGAGGTCAGGTTATCGTCCTTGAAAGTCCTCCTCCAAACCCCACTTTGGAGGAGATTTTATGCATCTTGCTAAGCTTGACTTCTTGGGTTAATGAGAACTGAGGCATTCAAGGTCAGGCTTGATGGGGCTCTGAGCAACCTGATCTAGTTAGAGATGTCCCTGCTTACTGGGTTGGACTAGATGACCTTTAAAGGTTCCTTCCAAACCAATGCATTCTATGATTGTACGATCTAGCCACATATGTGAAAGAGCACAAAATCTGAATATTTCAGACATAAACAATATCTCTAAAACATCTAAAATAATCTTTCTGTAACCTATGTAGGATATGTGTAACAGCTTAAATTTATTTGGCAGACTAAGATTTGCTCCAAAGGCTTCAAAACTTTGTTTTCAAAATGTTTGGAGGTAGAATCTCTCAGTGTGCACTTATTTGGCAAAATTTCTGAAAATTCTGAAATTTCAGCTATCATCTTCCATGACAAAACTCTAACCTATGCATAACATAAATGGACTTCTTTGTGCAAAGAAGACAAGACAAGACAAAAAAACCCCAATGAGAAGCAAATACACTGAGCAGGTACTTTTAAATGTCATCTATGTATAGTGTTCACTTCACGGCAATTTTTTTAGGTAAGAACCAGCAATTTGCCACACAGAAGTTAATGAAGATAATATATCTGATGATGAGGATAAAACTGTCTTATAAGTAATTTGCTTTCAAAATCATGCATTCCAGGCTTTTTTATCAGGACAGCTTTCTGAAATTCAAATGGTTAGTAATTTAATATTTTGCTACTTTTAAATCTAGTTAAAACTTTTGCTAGTGTTCTTCTTTACTGTACATAGTCTATACAAAAGTGACTCAAGGCATGGGGAAAGTCCTAATAATTACACCTAGCTACATCACATTGTGGGGAAAGTAGATACTGTTGGAACTTAAACTAAGATTTATGGCTTTTTAAAACACAGGATTTAGATGATATATACATCTAAACATATCTAGAAAGACATTGGTATAAAATTTGCAGAACAATCCTGGCTATCTGCATGCAGCACATCACTGATGACATCTCATGGAACATAAGTACTGTAACTGTCACTGCAAATGCATTTCCCCAGGAGAAGGTTCTGCTGAATCATCTTACGTACTGTACATTGAAACAAATGCAAAACGAGGATCTTCCCAGTCACAGTGCGTTACTGAAAATTCAGTATTGAAAACTATCTGTGCTTTATAAAAGCAAGTAGTGAAAGATGCCTGCCTTAACTGTTCATACTGAGTTTGCTGCTCTCTTTTCAGGTGAGAAATACAGGAAGGCAAGAGAGCATTCAGTTTCTTTTGGAACTGAAAGGCACTAAAATATAAAAAATCTGTAAGAGCAGTTTGGGATATGTACATTCAGGTAACTTAAGGAGGAGACTGGGAGTTTGCTGAATTAAACACTTGACAAGAAACCCAAGTTGTAAAGCCAACTCTGCTATCCCTTATGAGTGTGGGATGTGTGGGAACTTAGAGCATTACTGCCGTTCAGCAAGCTGCAGTGTGTCTCTCTCCAAGCACTGTGCTGGGAAGCTGTCCAGGGGATATTGACTTCTGGTTTTCTGGATCCAGGAAATGGTACTGTCAAGTCCTGAGGGGTAAAACTAATCCTTATTTAATTAAGAATTTTGATTAACTGAGTTTGGGTAAACAGGATGGTAAAGTAACCAAAATATCTTGAAAGCAAAATATGGGAACAGAGAGGCATGTCCCTGTCCAGACACTTGTCAGATCTTTGTCTCCGTGCCCTTGCAGCTGCTGGGGATAAGCATGCAGCCTCCTGGCTGTGGAGGGATCAGGGTGAGCAGAGCTGGGAGAAGGCTTTGGTAGAATTCATGAAAGGCATCTGTCAGGACTGTTTTATAGCATAAACAGTACTACCAATTCTGTTAGGAGAAAAAATGAGCCTTCATACTGGGTCTGCTTGGGATGGAGTTAATTTTCTTCATAGCAGCCTGTACAGCATTATGTTTTGGATTTGTGGCCAAATCAGTGTTGATAACACACCAATGTTTTAGCTGTTCCTGAACAGTGTTTGCAGGGTGTCAAGGGCTTTTCTTTTTCCCACTCTCCCCTCCCCAGCAAGTAGGTTAGGGGTGGACAAGAGGCTGGGAGAGGACACAACCAGGACAACTGACCCAAGCTGGCCAAAGGGCTAATCCACACCATATAATGTCATACTCAGCTATAAAAGCTCAGAGAAAGACAGAGAAAGGAAGGATGTCTGTGGTTATGATGTTTGCTTTCCCAAGTAGCTATTGCATACAAGCAAGCCCTACTTTCTGGAAATGGCTGAATATTCACCTGCTGATGGAAAGTAAATAAATTCCATGTTTTGCTTTTCTTGCCTGTGCCACTTTGCCTTACTTATTAAACTGTCTTTATCTCAACCCATGAGTTTTTCTTGCTTTTATCCTTCTGATTCTCTCTTCCACCGCACTGGGGGACAACAAATGAGCAGCTTGATAGGGGCTTACCTGTTAGCTGGGGTCAACCCACTGCAACCTTGTGATGAGGCCCTCATGGCAAGTTCTTCCCCCTGTCAATTCCTCAAAATCTTCACCTTTAAAAGTTTTTCCCTTTTCAATATAAGAAAAATGCTCAAGAGATACTCATTAATGGACCAAAGTAAGAAACATGTAGATATGCAGTTACACATTTAATTAATGTGCACAACTGTGAGGACACATGGAAAGGAGGCACTCAGAAATGAAGACTGGCATCTCCTGAGTGAGCTGCTCATTTGATTCTGAAACAATCTTTTTCCAAATGTTATTTAATACGAGTGATGTAACTGCTCTGTTTGTGTGACTGACCTCTTGGAACACTATGCCAAAGGCTGTCCTCACTTGTAGCCATGTGACCTCATTGATTTCAGTGCAGTTGCGCAGGCATGGCTGCAGACTACAGCTCACCTCAGTGGCATGCCTTCCTCCACTGAAGAATCATCCGCTGTTTAGGTTTTATTTTTACCATCATAGTTAGCAGCTGCTTGCATAACCAATGTGACAGTGCATGAGTGATTCTGTTCTCCAGCCTGTACAACGGCACAGTATCCTGAGTCCATGCCAGGTCATCCTGAGAGGGCTTCCTCCTAAATTACTTCCTTTGCTTCCTCTCTCATTAGCTTATCAGAATCTTCTTTGCAATGTATCAGATAAGATTTAATTACTATTTTGCTTTGCAGCAGTATGAAAAGAATTAATTTAAAATGGCAATGATGGATACATGTTTGAGGTACTAGCAAAGTTCTCTGCCAAAATTAAAGGTGGATTTTTTGAAGAGCTTAGTGTTGAGATCCTTCTGGTCCCACAGCTACTATCTATATTTCAAATCCAGGCAAGAACTTTGCTAGCTAATTGCGTAATTATCCTCACAGTTAAAAACTGTTATCCCATTTCTGGTCAGAATATACCCATCTTCAGCTTCCAGCTGTTGGATTGCATCAGAGGCCTGAATTTATTGCAGCAAGTGATCTGATCAGAGACCTTGTCAACTAAGGGAAAAGGGGAAGCCAGAAACCAAAATACACAGAGAGACGCACCTGCCAAAACAGATATAGAGACAATGACAAGAAACAAACCTTGTCAGTCATACCAATTGGTGGGCTACCAGGAAACTACAGACAACCTGAATTTTGCGACTGATAAGACTATACCAGGAGAGACTGCGGATAGTGGGCTGGGAGGAGTGCAGAAAGTGCTAGAGCTGTACAAATCAAGGAGGGACATGCAGGGGGAAGAGGGAGGGAGGAAGAACAAAGAGGAGAGGTAGACAGAAGAGTGTATAAAAGGGGCCCACTGCATGTAAAACGGGGCTGGCCAGTATGCTTGTCTGCCTAAGCCCTGCACCTCATCACCACAGTCTGTCCTATCTTCTTATTCAACTGTTTCTTAACTCTCTCTCTGCATAATCTCACTCTATCCCATGTGTATGTTTGTTGCAAGAACTTAAGAGCCAGCTACAGATGAGACCTGTGGTTTCAGCTACTGAAGTGAGTGAGGGTCCCTAGTTGGATGAGCCATACCTCTCTTGTCGTACAGATTTTGTGTTCTCAGTGTCAGCTACTGGTGGGACTAGTGTGGGTGGACTGGGTGCCAGCTACTGGAATCAGATCAGTGTGTAGGCACCTCTGGCCTGTCAGCTACTGGGGTGAGTACAGTCTCAGCCTCAGCTACTAGATTAATGTGGGTCTTGGCTGCCAGCCACTGGGGTAGGAATGCTGTGTGAACCAAAAAACAGCTACTGGGAGGGACTGGCACGAGTGAGAAGGGTGAGGGGTTCAAGACCAGAATCTGGACCAGGACTGCAAGTTACAGCCCTTGTACCTAGTGCCTTCTTCTAGAAGGGCGGCGACTGTCTGTACCTTCCTCAAACCTGCTGTGTGTGCTGGAGACGTGTATTCATTAGCAAACTTCAAGCTGGACTAGCTGGTGAGTAGGGCAGCCTCAGATCTGGGCCAGAGTATCAGGCAGACAAGGGTCTGTGCTAGTATGCCCAGGGGGGAGTTCAAGTGTGGTTTGCGGGATGAGTGTGTGTGTTTGCTTGTGAGTTCCAAATTGGGATAGCTGGCAAGCTGTGGACCCATGAAGCAGGTAAGAGAGCCCAAGATCTGGGCAGGGGTACCAGCTGAAAAGGAGAAGCAAGGAAGTCTTTGCTGTCTATTTTATGTGTTTCCCATCACATTGAAGGCAGCGCCATGCCTGTGGCAATCTGTGTGACTGGCCATGTCAGTGTTCCCTATGTGTGACCCTGCGTGTGTCTCTGGGATATGTGCTTAGCTTTACTACTGGTTGAACTTGAAAACAGAAAAGTGACAACTGCATCCTTCAGCCTGAGCAGAAGCCCCAGGTCCCCAGACATGCTGGGCTGGGCTCCAACAGCTGGTCAGGAGAGGTTCTGGGCTGAAGAAGGAAGAGGTGGTGGCTACATGGTATAAGATCTCTTAATAGAATCGACCACCACTAAAAGTACAGACACACCTTGATTCCCAGGGATGGGAATATTTGTGCTTCACAGATAGATGGGCCCTATGTGCAAGTGTGGGCTGAATAGGCCCCTACTCCAAGACACACATTGATTCCCAGGGCGTGTTGTCCCTTAGTCGGGGTTTGGGTTTGTGCCTGGTGCACAGGAGCCAATGAGCACACAGAGTCAAGATCTACCTTCTAACCTTTAATGCAGTTCTGTACAGAAAGGGGTACCAGGCTCAATACTTGTTCATTGGTCACCTTTTGGTCACCTAAATAATGCCCTTCTGCACATGCTCCAATTAGTGGCTAGTTAATTATACAGGGGTGGTCTCACATTAGCAAGCTAGGTCTCCTCCTAAGAGTGTGCTTTTTACCATACTAATTAGTCTTAGGTTACTTTAGGTTACCTTCAGGTGATCTCACTTCCCCCTTTTCCATCCCCCCTGGTCAGGAGGTGATTCATCTAATTGGAATTAGCCCATCCCTGTGCTATCTTGTATTATATTATTGTCATGCTTTACTTTGAGGACCACAAGAGGTCCACCTCAGGAGAGTGATGTTGGCCCCAATTCCAGGAAGATACATCCACCAATTCCTGGGGAAGGCTGAATAGGCTCCCACTCTCACAGGCAGGTGCTGTTCTCTAACAGCCTATTTGCAGGGTTCTGTTCTGCCCACACCCCAAAGAAAGATACACATTAATTCCCAAGGAGAGCTGGACAGCCTTCAGCTCCAGAAAAAGACATGTATTACTTCCTAGGGAGGGTTGCATAGACCCAAACTTTTGCAATAGGCATGCATGTTATTTCCTAGGCAGGGCTGAAGACACACCTTGATTCCCAGGGAGGGCTGAACAGGCCCCCGCTCCACAGACTTTTTGCTAGCACAAGCTGAATAGGACCCTGCCCTAGGGAGAGACATGTAATGCGTCCAGCTCTGGAGTTCTCAGCGCAGGAGAGACATGGACCTGTTGGAGCAGGTCCAGAGGAGGGCCACAAAAATGATGAAAGAGCTGGAACCCCTGTGCTGTGAGGACAGGCTGAGAGAGTTGGGGTTGTTCGGCCCGGAAAAGAGAAGGCTCTGAGGAAACCTTATTGTGGCCTTTCAGTACTTAAATGGGGCCTATAAGAAAGATGGGGACAATCTTTTAAGCAGGGCTTGTTGTGACAGGATAAAGGGTGATGGTTTAAACTAAAAGAGAAGAGATTCACACTAGATATAAGGAGGATGTGTTGAAACACTGGAATAGGTTGCCCGGAAAGGTGATAGATACTACATCCCTGAAAACATTCAAGGTCAAGTTGAACAGGGCTCTGATCAATCTGTTCTAGTTGAAGATGTCCCTGCTCACTGCAGTGGGGTTGGACTAGACGAGTTTTAAAAGTCCCTTCTTACCCAAACTATTTTATGATTCCCTGAATTTCTAAGAAAGGCCAAACAGGCCCTTGCTCCAAGGACAGACACACATTGATTCCTAAGGAGGGTTAAAGAAGTCCCTGCTTCCTCCACAGAGAGGAGGCCTTACAGGGCCTGGAGTCAGCACCTTGCTGTGCCTCTGAGGAGGCCATGCCAGATGGTTCCGCTGGAGTCTCACTGGGCTCCCCTGCTCCGTCTGTTGTGACACAATATTTCATGAGGGCTGGAAGAAGAGAGGGCTACTGATGCAGTGCTTCCAGCTGTTCCTTTTTAGGGTTAAGTTAGAGCAAACCCTACTTGTGTCAGGAGGGCTGATGGGCTCCACTGTGTCCTGCAGTGAGACTGTTGNGCGCAGGAGAGACATGGACCTGTTGGAGCAGGTCCAGAGGAGGGCCACAAAAATGATGAAAGAGCTGGAACCCCTGTGCTGTGAGGACAGGCTGAGAGAGTTGGGGTTGTTCGGCCCGGAAAAGAGAAGGCTCTGAGGAAACCTTATTGTGGCCTTTCAGTACTTAAATGGGGCCTATAAGAAAGATGGGGACAATCTTTTAAGCAGGGCTTGTTGTGACAGGATAAAGGGTGATGGTTTAAACTAAAAGAGAAGAGATTCACACTAGATATAAGGAGGATGTGTTGAAACACTGGAATAGGTTGCCCGGAAAGGTGATAGATACTACATCCCTGAAAACATTCAAGGTCAAGTTGAACAGGGCTCTGATCAATCTGTTCTAGTTGAAGATGTCCCTGCTCACTGCAGTGGGGTTGGACTAGACGAGTTTTAAAAGTCCCTTCTTACCCAAACTATTTTATGATTCCCTGAATTTCTAAGAAAGGCCAAACAGGCCCTTGCTCCAAGGACAGACACACATTGATTCCTAAGGAGGGTTAAAGAAGTCCCTGCTTCCTCCACAGAGAGGAGGCCTTACAGGGCCTGGAGTCAGCACCTTGCTGTGCCTCTGAGGAGGCCATGCCAGATGGTTCCGCTGGAGTCTCACTGGGCTCCCCTGCTCCGTCTGTTGTGACACAATATTTCATGAGGGCTGGAAGAAGAGAGGGCTACTGATGCAGTGCTTCCAGCTGTTCCTTTTTAGGGTTAAGTTAGAGCAAACCCTACTTGTGTCAGGAGGGCTGATGGGCTCCACTGTGTCCTGCAGTGAGACTGTTGCAGAGGCAGCTGGAGGTGGCAGGAACCAACTGTTTCAGGCATGGGCAGCCCCAACCTGTCCTCACAGAGGCTGCCATGCAGCCTCCGCTGCCAGCACCTTGCCATGAACACTCAATACAGTCATAGAGCACAGAACCTAGAACTCTTAGGTGCATTGCCAAACAACAGGATTTCATGCTGCTTTGTGGTAAACACCGTACAAAACCCAGGAAAATTCCAACCTTAAGAAGTGAGGCCTAAGAGGAGTGTGAAGCGTAGGGAGCTTCACACCCCAGTGTGGAGAACTGGGGAGCAAAGTTAATTTCAAAGGTATTTAAATGATGTTTGCAGTCAAGTATACACACCATCAGTTATTGTTATCACAGTATGCCACCACTCTCAAGACTATGTCTCTTTCTCTGTCTGGATTTTTTTCATCTTCTTGCCTCCTTGCATCATAGCAATGCAGGTTCATTTTCTGCTGCCCTGGATTCCTCCTGCAGTCAGTCATCCATGTGAGTTACAATGCCGTTGTATTTTTCATCTCTTTCGCATCTTCCCTTTTCAAAGCTTTTCAACTGAATGAGAATCCTATTTCAGAAACCTCTCTTTTTTCTTGGCAAAAGCTGAAACTGTCCCCTCTTGATAAGTAATGTGTGCCATTACTATACACAGCCATCTCCTCAAAATGTCATTTCAAAATACACCTGAATGGTTTAGTGCACAGTCTGAAAATAAAGGACCAATTTTATAAATACCTTGATTTTTTCAGCCCTTATCTGTCACACCATATGTCCTCAGCATCTTTAATGGCCTGTTGGAGGCAGGAGGCACGAGGCAGAAGGCAGAAGGATAAACATCAGTGAGGATAAAAGTTTAGTAAATACATAATTCAAAGCCAATTTTCTCTTAGACCATACATAAGCATCTAATATCCACCTTATAACCCATGAGACACAATTTAAATGATGGATGCTTCTACCTAGATCTTAATGGCTAGACTTCTTGTGCACCCAGTTATGCAGAATGACAGAGATGAGTGTTGTCAGGAAGCCAGTTAATAGCATCTTGAGGTATTCATAGGCTGGGACACAAAGTACAGCAGGCTGGAGGCTACTTTACTAAACTACTAGCATATTGTACCTACACAAGAGCAGCTGCTTCAGCCCCTTCTCAACCCTGACACTTTGCTCCAGCAGGTATCAGGGGTAAAAGAGTATTGGTACTGACAATGCAGACTGTATGCCTCAGAGCAGCCAGCACCAGCCTGATGGCCTTTCTGCCTGAGAGGAGCAATGTGATCCTCTGCATAGTGGGATCTTAAAGATGAGATACGGTTTTGTCACTTCGTCATCAAATCACTTTGATTTTTTACTGTGTTTTTGACTGGCTTCCTGCCTTCAGGATTCCTTGAGGGCACTCACTTCCTCTCTCTGCCACTGTATGGCCAAGTTGAGGTTTCCACAAACCTAACTTGAATCTCGAAGTGATTAGATGCTGACTTTCAGGGAAAGTCACTGTAAACTAGGTCCAAGATACCTTGTTCTCAGAGAATGAAGTGAACCAAGAGCTATATGACAGTATTGGAAAGAGGGAAATGAAATGATCTTCCATGGGAAGTAGAGGACAGAAATGATAATTCCGTTAGGTTCATTGTTTAAAAAAACTTGCTGGCTTGAGTCAACTCAATCAACTTCAACTGCCTGAAATCACGGAATCACGGAATGTTAGGAATTGGAAGGGACTTCAAAAGATCATCTAGTCCAATCCCCCCACCACAGCAGGATCACCTAGACCACGTTGTACAGGAACGCGTCCAGGTGGTTTTCAAACATCTCTAGAGAAGGAGACTCCACAACCTCCCTGGGCAGCCTGTTCCAGTGCTCTGGATATTTATTCTTAGTAAAACATCTTTGTTAGATACTTAAGCTAGGTGTCTACCATTTCACTTTTCAGAGGACCGTGGATGTCTCACTGAGGCTGGACATGTCACTTTTAGGAAGTAGCTGTAAGGTGGGAAGAAAACTTGCCTTCGAGGACAACGATTCCAAGATAAGGTTAGAGAATCTGCTCTGGGCTGGGTCAGCAAGACAAATCTCAGGTGACAGGCATTGCCTGTGTTTCCCTCATTCTATGCTTAGCACCAGTAGATAATAGGCAACAAAACTCCAAACTGCTTCAAGCCAATTCATGTTAACAAATGAAGCATAGGCACCCAGCATATGACCCTGATGAACTGAGTGTCCAAATCTCAGAGGTAGTTACTGGCCCCTGCTCTCAGCCTTCCTCCACCAAGGAATGCACCTCTGTCCTCCTTTGGCTCTCCCTTCCCACCATCAATAGTTACAATTAACTCCTTTCTGTGGGTTTACACTGTCATAAAATTATGCCTGCACTTGGAAGTGTGAAATAATTCACATCATAAAAACAATTCTAAGAGAAATCTTTTACAAAGCGGAGAGCATTTGACAGAACTGGGAATTAATGGGTGGGGAAAGGTAGGGGGGGGATGGAAGCCACCTGAGCTAGGTGCAAAAATTAGAATAAGCTTTATTTATATGCTCTCAGTGTCATTCTTCGGACTGACACCTTGCCAGAGTGTGCAGCTGGCTTTCTGTAATAGCATGGTCCTGTTTAATATGCTGAGGTGGAACATTGCCTAGGGGGAGAAAAAAAAGGAAAAAAATAAGTAACTGATCTCTATTTACTATCCACATTATATGGCTGAGTGTATAAGAGCAGCAAAAAGACAAGTTCCTGTCCTTAAAGAGTAATTTGCAAGACCAAGACCAAAGTAATCCTGGAGTTACATTTCACATGGCTGTGATTCTATTGCCTGAATAGTTTTCAGGGACATATTAGTCACAACAGACTATTCAGCCTGTCTTCCAGCTGCCCACTTGGAAGAGCATGGATCTTATGTAGGGCTTATGCCATATTTGTTATGTGGATACAGATAGGCTATAGCAACCTGATAGCCCATGACATCTCAAGTGGATGAAAAATTAGAGCTGAGGCCCAGTGTGTGAAGGGGGCCTACAAGAAAGCTGGGGAGGGACTTTTTACCAAGACCTGTAGTGATAGGATAAAGAGCAACAGCTTTAAACTGAAAAAGAGTAGATTTAGATTGGTCATAAGGGAGACTTTTTTTTCAGTGAGGGTGGAGATAGTGGAACAGGTTGCCCAGAGAAGTTATGATGCCCTGTCATTGGAAGTATTCAAGGTCAGATTGGATGAGGCTCTGGGCAACCTAACCTAGAGAAAGATGCTCCTGCCCAAGACAGGGGATCTGGACTAGATGATCTTTAAAAGTCCCTTCCAATCCAAAACATTCTATGATTTTATGGTTCTTTGCTTCTATCAATCTATGTCTCTATGATTCTATTATACTATCTAGTCCACTTCTCTTTAGACAACTAATCCTGCCTTCAGTCCAGCTCCTCATGTTTTCGGTGGAGGAAGTCACTTAACCATAATTTGAGTGTTGGAAAAGGTAGGAATACTGTAAAGGTGAAGGGAAAATACAGATTTGAGGACAGATGAAGGGACAAGAGTATCTATGAATGGAGTGATGTTTTCTGTGCATGCATGTAATGTAGTTTCAATCTCAAATCGAGCAGATCTCTTCCTACACATGGCACAGTTCAGCTGCTCCCCATTCAATGCAACTGCTTGTGGAACTGCTCCAGCAGGAAAATCAGCAAGCAGTTGCATCAGCTCAATGCATGGGGCAGTAAGTTGTGGCTCAGAGGTAAGAAACAGTGATTAGAGAGGAAACTTCATATCATCTGTAAGCGTGGAGAAAAACCTCTGTGAAATGTCTTTAGATGAGCTCAGAATCTGGAAATCCTTTATCCTGTAGATGAATGTTGCCACTGTGTCCAAGAATAAGGGTTATGAATGGTCTGATGGAAAGGGGGATCCAACCTGCATTTTACAATGAGAGAAAGCTCTTCTTTTGCTGTCTTAAGAAGGCCAGCAGTCCAGCTCTTAGTGCAAACCCTTATACCCCTCAATGCTCTATTACACAGGCATTTTACTGCTATTCACTACACATAAATGTTTCTTTGTCCCAACACAAACTTGCAGCTGTCAACACAGCCAACACTAACTACCAGGAAATGATCTGTCTGAGAAGGAAATGTTGCAAGCTATCAAGTCTCCACAATGTGCTAAAACATCCGTAGAGGCAGCCTGCCAGGGGTTTATTATAAACTGTGGACCATATGTTCTCTTGGCTTCCATAGTTTTGAACAAGGAAATGTGTCATCAAATAATCCCAAAGGGAAGGGAGAATGCACTGTGCAGGGAAGAATCATAATGATATTTCACTGGGATGGTACCCCAGCATCTGCTTTCCTGAAGAATGTGAAGGCTAAAAAGGCCAATAGAGATATAAAAAGGGAGTTGTTACTAGAGCGTGGTTAGGAATAAACTTGGCAGAAACTCCACCATATGGGAATCTCAGGACATGTGATAGATGTCTGAGGAAAACCTGCTGTCATTCATGCTGGTACATGAAACAATAACCTTCTAATGTATGTATCTTTCTTGGTTGCAGTCAAGATGTGTATATCAAGACATGTATATATTACAAGACTTGAGGTGAAGCAGACAGATAACCCCACCATCCAGTCTTGCTGATCATGCTGTGCAACTGTCTCCGTACATGTGCAGCATAGATACGATTGGTGTTGAATAAGAACTGAGTCTGGCAAGACAGATCCACATAGGTAGGAGACTGAACAGAGGCTACATCAATCTTTACCATCCCAAGCTGATAACATTTCTTTACAGGCTACTGGTTTTCTGTGCTGATATCAGATAATGCAGGTAATGCTGCCTGTTCCACTCCTGACTCCTGCTATTGCAAAACACTGAGCTGCATGGGCTATGGCATATTTTTCTCCATTTACCTGACAGTTGGTGTCACTACTACACTAGTACTGAGAATGACTCTCACAGTTCAGTGCAGAGCCCTTCAGAGTTTGAAAACATGTTGACAAGGAGGCACTAATAATGAATCAGCAGTGCCTGAGGTAGAGACACCAATCAGTCCATTGGAAACTGAGATTGCAAGGCATGGAAGATAGCTTCAAGAATATACTTCTTACTAGGCAAGGTTAGTGGAGAAGCTGAGTTTGTTCTTGCAAAGTATGAGGTTGACCATTGATTACAAAACAGAAATATAGTTACGAAAGACATGCAAACCAGAAAATACTTTACAGAAGCATAACTTAACTAAAAGAGGGTAGATTTAGACTAGATACAAGGAAGACTTTTTTATGTTGAGGGTGGTGAAACACTGGCATAGGTTCCTCAGAAAGATGGTAGATGCACCATCCCTGGAAACATTCAAGGTCAGGTTGGACAGGGCTCTGAGCAATCTAATCTAATGAAAGCTGTCCGTGGTCACTGCAGGGGGGTTGGACTAGTTGACCTTTAAAGGTCTTTCATTCCCTCAGTTTATAGCCATAAAAATCATATGCAAATGCTGTGTGGGAAGAGTCCAACAGGGTGCTTTTTTTCAGGATTAAATGCCACAAGTTATGTATCTCCCAGCTAAGCACAACTATGCCAAGGAATTCCTTCCTCTGTCTTGACGTCCAGTATACTCTGCCTCTGAGAAATGTTCTACTTCTTTGTTTTTCTGAATTGGAACTAATAGAACCAACGTGGTGCAGCTGTAGGAGTGACTCAGCGGAACGGCTCTGCACATGACATCCTGTGACAAAAAATCTCACATTTTCCAGATAAAAAATGTCTTAGCTTCATTAATTTCTTCCTCAAGGGGAGCTAAAATTATTGTAAACGGAAAACAGTAAAACTGAGGTTCCACTATACCAATCTATCAAGATGGTAAACATGAAAATCCTATCAAGAATATGCTATACTTTAAATTTTATTGGATTCATAATTGTTTTCATACTTTCCAGGCAGAATTTTGGAGTATCTTTAAGACTTAAAATGCAAAAAGTATGGCAGATGAAGTGATGATGGTAATAATAGGGACTAATGAGAAGTGTTTTTCTAGCCAGCACATTTTACTTTGTAGATTTTTCCTCAGGATTAAGGAATAAACTTGGAATTTGATAGCTGGAGGAGGAAAACGGTAGAAGTCCTTCAAGATCTGAATATTTGGTCTCTAAAAGTCCAGGGTGAAGGGCTGGCATTTTCATTTAATAGAAAAAAACCCCAACAATGATTGATGAAATAATCTGTTGAGGTTCTTTTGTTGTTTGGTTGTGGTTTGGTTCAGGTTTTTTTTGGTTGTTGGGGATTTTTTCAGAGACAGTTTTGAGAGTTCTCCAAGGCCTGACGGTAGAAGTAGGATTCACCTGCTTGAAAACGTATGTTTGAAGTGGCTTTTGGTAGTTAAGTTTTCATTTGCAATTCTTTCTCCCTCTTTCAGCATCTGCATCTAGGTCAATGCACAAGGGTTTCTAGATGACTAACAGACCACCTCTTTCACTTAGGTTCACTCACTGAGAGTTGGGGTTGTTCAGACTGGAGAAGAGAAGGCTCAGGGGAGACCTTATTATAGCCTTCCAGTATCTGAAGGGGACCTACAAGAAGGCTGGGGAGGGACTTTTTACAAGGGCTTGTAGTGATAGGACAAAGGGTAATGGGTTAAAACAGGAAGAGGGCAGATTTAGAATAGAAATTATTAAGAAGTTCTTCATTGTGAAGGTGGTGAGATACTGAAACAGGTTGCCCAGGGAAGTTGTGGATGTTCCATCGCAGGATGTATTCAAGGCCAGGGCGGATGGGGCTTTGAGCAACCTGGTCTAGTGGGAGGTGTCCCTACTCATGGCAGGGGGGTTGAAGCTAGGTGAAATTTAAGATCCCTTCCAACCCAAACCATTCTATCACCTCAAAGAAAGACATCTAACCCACACTCAGCTCTGCTGCACCAAAGTTCTCAGTTTCCAGGTATTTTACTGTGGCAGACCAAAAAGACAGCCTCCAAACAAGCTCTGGTACAAAACACAGAAGTCACTGGTTCTGGTTTTGTGTTAGCTAACAATCTATGCCACAAGGAAGAGAGGATAGCAAGGACCGGTGTTTCCACAGACTCTTTTGTTTAGGTTATTGTGGCTGGTGGGACTTTAGCATCTGGATAGGGACTAGGCTAGGGATAGGGTAGATCATTAGGCTGGAAAGGGGCAGTGGTGAAAATTTAGCTTGAGGAGCAAAACAAGATAGGTGGAGGCCATGTGCAAAACCTGAGGGCAAGACAACTACTATGTGCACCAGAATCTTCCCTGTACCTAATGTTCTCAGGACTGTTATCTGGGATGGAGAAGACAGATAGGCACAATCATTGTTCATCCCTCCAAAAATGGATGACCTCTTTCAACCACAAACTGGGAATGATCATGAGCCCTTGCTGAGTCTGGGACTATGATCTGTTGCTGGCTAAGAAAGTGTTTATTGTTCTTTGCCAGAACCATGCTGGACGCGTTGAAACAATTTCACACTCCAGGGCGCTACAATATTCCAAAGTACTGTTTAAATCACTAATGCAAACTTACCCAAAGTGTTCATTTTCACAGAATCATTATGGTTGGAAAGCACCTCTAGGATCATCAAGTCCAACCATCATCCCAACATCTCCCTAACCACTAGACCACAGCCTCAAGTGCTACACCTACGTGTTTTTTAAACACCTCCAGGGATGGTGACTCCACCACCTCCCTGGGCAGCCTGTTCCAGTGCCTGACCACTCTCTCAGTAAAGAACTTCTTCCTAATATCCAATCTAAACCTCCCCTGAAGCAACTTGAGGCCATTATCTCTTGTCCTATCATTAGTGATTTGGGAGAAGAGACCAAGAGCAGCCTCACTACAACCTCTTTTT
>VYZX01010107.1:0-27712 GCA_013401335.1 Brachypteracias leptosomus
GAAGCTGCTCTCCACGACAATGAATAAGAAACAGTGATGGCTCCATGTTTCAGAAACATAGTTTTTAGCTAAAACATTAGACTCGAGGATAAAGCAAAAGCAAGCCTGTTAGTTACAAAAAAGATAACTAAGAACATTTTGTCACCAGTTTTTTTTAATGAGCAGCCATTAAGACTCAACTACACACTAGCCATGAAGCCCCAAAGACCTTGCCAGCCCCAGCTACTTACAACAGCCCCTTTCTCCCAGTGGCACAATGTTCAGCCTTGCAGCAAAACTCCCAAGTAATTAAAATATTAAATGGGCAGAAGAGCATAGACATGGGAAGGACCCCAGGAGGTAATGCAGTTGATTTCTTCCCAAAGCAGAACCACCTTTATCTATATTATTTTTAGTAAGTGCTTCTGTAGATCCTATGTAAGGAAGGTCAGTGATGGAAATTTCACAACTGGCTTACTGCAAAGCAGGTTTTCCTAAGTCATTTCTGTGGTAACTCAGCCGAATTGCTCCCTTTCAACTCCAAAATAATTATCTCTCTTTAAATCAACTTTTTATGTATGTAGAGACTATTAGCAAGCTCCCTTCATGTTTCTCTTTTTCAGGCTAAATTTTGCCCACTAAGTCCTGTAGCGAATGGCTGGTCCTTTTTGTTGCTCTCTGGCAACTACTTCTCTCCAAGGGTCTCTTGCACTGTGGTATCTAACACCTCTCCTGGTAATGAATTCAGCGAGGAGACCTGCTTATCTAAGGGCCTTCACTTGGCTCTGTTCTTTACACTTCTGCAAAGAGGAAAGTAGTTGTTTAGCAACCATGTGCACCTCTCCTTTCCTCCAGACTCCGCAGTACATTAGCACGCTCATGTTATGTTTGCTGAGGCATTGTGTGTGGCACAAAGGGGTGCACAGCCAGACAAGGTGGTCTGATTTCTACAGTCAGGACTAATCCATCACACGCTTCTGTCACCTGCCCTCGCCAGCCTCATCAGGAGGGACCCTTTCTCTGCAAGTGCTGTGGTGACAGAGAGCTGCCTGGCTTGCAGGGAGGTCCTGGTACCAGGGAGCACTGGTGCACAGCCTCGCTGCCTCTGACCAATCGTGGCAATCTCGGGGGTGAGATTAGGGGTAACGTTGCTGCCAGCTGTTGTCCCAGCACAGCAGGGTCTTGGCGGTTCTGCCCCCAGAGAAGCAGCTGGGTGCAGAGACCTGCATTGTTTCCTCGATAACGGTGTAATGCAGCCTCGACTGCCGTTGGCATGTATGAAGTCAAAGAAAGCAGGGAATTAAGCATCTGTCTACATGGCATTTGTATATTCTTTCAATTTAGGGAGCTTAGTGTCTTAAGTGAGACTGACTGCTCTGCAAACACACTGTGCTCTTAAAACAGGCAGTAAATGTGGTTTTTAACCTGAAGCTCCTTTATACCTATCATGTTCTCTTGTTCTGATGCCATAGAGAAGAAAAAATAAGAAGGAAAGATGGAAGGAGATATTTGAAATGCATTACCTTGAGCGTAGCTTTTTCTCTGTGCAATTTTTCACAAGTATGACTGTGAAGGTACACAGGGGAGCCAATAAGTTGAAGGGCTGCTTAAAGTAGGATTTGATGTTTATGGGATTGTCAGAAACAGGCAGTGGTTCATAATGAAAAGACTCAGATTTTGAACTGCATTACAAACAGATGAACGGCCTCAAATGAAAAACAGTGCTGTGAAGCTGTGCAGCGTTGAGGATGGGCTATGTTCTTTGTTCCTATAGTTCTATAATGACCATGTATTTTTAAGACTAGCTAAAGTAACTTATGTAATGATTTGATATATTTTCTGAAACATGTATTTAGTATAACTGAATTAAAGCTGAATTTGTTTGCTGCGTGTATTACATATTTTAAAAATAATTGTAATCACAAGAGCTCAGTAATTTCATAATTATTATATCTAGTGAACACAATATTTCTGTTAATAGGATTTCATTTTCTCAAATTCATTCAATGTCTTCAAGCATTTACTATATGCCTTTCTCATGTTTTAATTCTATAAATGGACAGCTATTTTCTCAGCATGCTCAATATTTTGAATTTTCAAATAAAGTCAGATAAATTGTATTGTACTGGGCCTATTTCCTGCTAACATAAGTATTTATGAAGATTTTTTTGAGAGATTTCATATTTTATATATATTCTTAGATGAACCTTTGAAATCCATTTCCTCCATGCACATACCAAAATGCAAATGTAGTACTGTTATACACGCATATAAAATTGAGCAATATAAGTAAGAAATACTGCACACTCAAAGGTATGTAAAGCCTCAGAGTTATTTACAGCTACATTTTTTCTATTGTCACCCCATAAATCTTGAGAGCGCTTGCTGATGGAGGGCAGGCAGGAAGCAGAGGAGCAGCACACTTTTCTCTTTGGGGTGCTTTGGGGTGTTGCCTGCTTGCTTGACATTGGCAAATTCTGGGGTCAGGCAATGCTGGCACAAGGCTAGGGCAGTCAAAAAGGCTCCCTTTATCCTTTAGGCAGTTAGGAGGTATCAGTGAGGGCAAGCATGAGTAATGGGTCTCCAGAGTCAACAGCAGTACAGCCTCCAGCAGAGTGCATTTTCTCCTAACTGAGTAGGTTTTCATGATCACTTATGCTGGGGTTTTCACTATTGTCATGGAGTTTTCATTAATAGTCCTTTTTTCCATGGCCATTTATTTTAATGGCAGAAGGATTTTCCCCAGTGCCAGCAGAAGGTGACTTACTGGTAGAGATATGACAACAGAATTTGAATTTTAAAAGTTTTTGAGCATCCCTCCCTTTACAGCAATCATTTTCACTCATGAGCTCTAACCACTCCTAAAACTCACCTGCAATTTCACTACTACCTATTTTGCTGGTGGATCTGAGCTAGGAGCTGAGCTCCTTAGATTATCTCTGCCAAGAGCAGAGTAGTGAGAGGTCCTGCACATCTCAGGGTGAATGTCCTTGTACAGCCACCTGCCTGCACCAGTTGCAGAGGCAGCCCAGGGAGCTCAGCTCCAAAATCAGTTAAGTCATGAAGTGAAACTCTTGAATCAGGGCCTATGGATCTCAATGATTCTCTTTGCCATATAATGGAGCATGATACTCCAAATTACTGGGACCCCAGCATTGTGTCAAAGCTGAGGGACAGAATTTATTATTTCAGGTTCAGTGCTTAATATACAGCTGTACTGTTTTGGAGAGACAAAATTGCATTTTCTTCACAGTCTTATGCTTTGGTGTGCTTTGTATCTCTTCAAGGCTTGGTCAGTGCAGCAGTGGGGTTCTGCAAGGATATGCCCTAAAGAAGTGAACATGCATTCCTCTTCCCTTTACACATATCTTTTTGAGTCTTTCCCTTCTGAGCCTGTCAGAGCCATTCAAAATCCAGCTTTACCATCTCATTTAATTGTATTCAGCTTGCAAATGCATCCGTACATTCACAGTAGCAGTCAGTGAAGGTCAGTAAATAATGGAAAACTGGTGCATCTGTATCAGCCCACTCCAGGTGTCTGGGATGTCAGAGATAGGCAACCACCTACCGAGGACTTTCTGGAGATGATGTGAAGAGCCTGAAGGAGTCAGGATGTGTTTCAGGGTGGCTTTTGTTTCTGTTTTCTGGAATTTACAGAACCTGTGGACTCCCCCAGCTCTTCTCAGGACAGAAGACTCACTTCAGTACAGACAGTGCAGAAAAGGACGCAGAACTAGTAACACCAACAGTAGTGTGGAGGATCAAGCAAGCTGTGCCAGCACAAGCAACTTCATTGCAAATATATGCTCTCTTTGGAGGCTCCTGGTCTGGCAGACAGCTGCCAGGAGCTCACCTCAGGTGTGCAAAGGCCATAAGGAGTAGCACTTCTCTGTTTCCAAAGTCCCTTGCCCAGTGCAACTATGATAGGTGTATTCCTCAGCACAGGGAGCATGGGATGCCTTCACTTTACTCCATAAATGATGAGAGCTGGTAATAGAAGGCTATGCTAGTAAAGACTTTCTGAGTCTGATGAGATGCATGAAGAGCATCTGGAACTCCATGTTAGGTGTGTAATCTCAAACAGAATTTAATATGCTGTAGGAAAAATGTCACAGAAAACTCCTCCCTTGAAGAAACAGACATATGAATGATCCTCCTCTCTTTGGGATTGGGTCCAGAGTCAAAAGCCCAGTTCTCCACCCTAGAGAGGAACACAGCTTTCTGACATGGCTCATCCCTGCACAGTTATTTACCTTCTTGATTTTCTTTCATGAACAGGTCATCCCTGGTAGCCTCCCTTCATCAGGTTCCCAGTATTTCTTCAGGTATCTTTCCTTTCCTGGTCCAATGTCCTCTTTCCAGGCATCAGCTTTGTGTATATTCTTCTGACATAGGATTTTCTGTGGAAGCAGTGAGCCCATCTGTGCTCTTTGAGTATTTCTGTCCCTTACCGAGCAGCTCTGAGGTGTTAATTGGCACTACTGACCATGCCAGAGGTGGGACTGGTGGGCCTTGCTAGGTCTAAACCTGTATTCCAGAGTGCTCATGTTCCTTATTTTGCAGTGTCAGATGGCAGTTTCAGCTGTGTTTGAGCACAAAATGCTTGCTCTGCAATAGTCAGTCCCAATGGTCACAGATTATGCTGCAAAGTGGCAGCATGCTGAGCAGAAAAGCAAAATAGAGCCATGACTATGGACACGGTACCTTGCTGCTTTCACATTTTTCCTGCCTGCCTTCTGAGTCACAGCACTCTGCTTAAATGGAAATAAAAAGCACTAACAGGAGTCAAGCCAGCAGAGGCAGGCTGGCTGCAGCACAGAGCACTGTGTTCAGCTCTGCCTCATGGATAAACAAAAGCACCAGGCGAGCTCCAGCTGCAAATGTTTCACTCTTATCAATGAAGTGCAAGGCAAGGAGTCCTTTATTTAATTTTCCAGATGCAGGGATGAATTGGCATTTAGCAAAGCACTTTGCTTGGTCAGATGGAATACTCTGGAGGTGGAGACTGTGTAAGGGGAATAAATACAAATCACCAGGTTGTTTTTCTTAATGGGGTCACTTTTCTGACCAAATTCGCGCAGGTTCCTTTACAGGTGACTGTCAGCTTGGCAAGGGGAATGCATTCCTCTCTCCTGCACTCTCCCTTCATTTTGTCCCTTCTGTTAAGCATTTGGTGCAGACAGCAAACCATGAACCATCTCGTGTCTGCTGGAATTTGGATGCCTCAGCCTAGCAACTGGTGCAGAAAATGGAATGAGCACCTTGTATCTCACGGGCATTTGGGGTCAGCAAGCTGCCAACTCACTGCCTTCAGAAAACAGAACACCGCAGTTGCCTGGTGGAGAAGAGCAGAAGTAATTGCAAGAAGTCAACTAATTCCTGCAAAATGAAGCTAATCATTAATGGTAGGGTACACAGGCATTCTTCTGCAGTGCTGAACAATTACACCTAAGTCATGTTTTAAGGCTAACGTGTAATGAGAGTGTGGCTGAGTAGCTGGAGAAGAAAGCGTCTCACTGGGTGAGCAAATCTCTGTTCCTTCCCTTGCCCCTGCTCCTTCAGCTGGAGCAAATCTCCACTTCTCAGGCTGCCAGGACAGTGTCATTGGTTACTGATAAATATATTGCTATAATAAGAAGAAAGTCAAAGGATCAAATGCAGTTGGGGTTTCTACTCACTAGATATTATTGCAGTTCAACTTCTTTGTGCCCATGTTTGTCCTGGAGAGTGAAAAACCCTGAGACCTGTCTCTAAACAGGAGGGCCCAGGACCACTCAGATCACAGCTGCAGAAAATCTCTTATCCTTCTGTGAGTGATAAAGAGGCAGAAAAATTATACCTGAAAGGTGGGACATTCAGAGGGTAATCCAGCTTTGCCCTGCAATTTTTCTGTTCTGCTTTATCTCCTACTCACATTTCCAAGTAAAGTGTTGCACAGAGCAGTGCAGGTTGATGCTGGATGTGAAAGAGAGATGTTTCCTTCTAATTCCCATTGCAATGGCCAGGGACAGTGACAACAAGAAGACCTTGGCAAAAGAAGAGATCAAAGAACAAAAAAAGCCCGGGGCATAGCAGGTTCTCAGTGAGGGTGCAATGAATGATGGGGACTATCTACCTGGACTTGAGCAAAGCCTTTGACACTGTCCCGCACAACATCCTGGTCTCTAAATTGAAGAGACATGGATTTGATGGATGGACCACTTGGTGGATAAAGAATTGGTTGAATGGTTGCACTCAAAGGGTTGTGATCAACGGCTCGATGTCCAAGTGGAGACTGGTAACAAGTGGTGTCCCTCAGGGCTCGGTACTGGGACCAGTCCTGTTTAACATCTTTGTTGGTGACATGGACAGTGGCAGTGAGTGCACCCTCAGCAAGTTTGCTGATGACACCAAGCTGTGTGGTGAGGTCAACATGCTGGAGGGAAGGGATGCCATTCAGAGGGACCTTGACAGGTTTGAGAGGTGGGCCCATGCCAACCTCATGAAGTTTAACAAAGCCAAGTGAAAGGTCCTGCACCTGGGTCAGGGCAACCTCAAGCACACATACAGGCTAGGCAAGGAGTGGATTGAGAGCAGCCCTGAGGAGAAAGACTTGGGGGTGCTGGTTGACGAAAAGCTCAACATGAGCCAGCAATGTCCCAGTGCAGCCCAGAAAGCCAACCGTGTCCTGGGCCGTGTCAGAAGAAGCATGGCCAGTAGGTCTAGAGAGGTGATTCTGCCCCTCTACTCTGCTCTTGTGAGATCCCACCTGGAGTATTACATCCATCTCTGGAGCACCCAGTACAAGAGGGACATGGACCTGTTAGAGAGAGTCCAGAGGAGGGCTACAAAGATGATTTGAGGGCTGGAGCACCTCTCCTATGAAGACAGACTGAAAGAATTGGGCTTGTTCAGCCTGTGGAATAGAAGGCTCAAGGGAGACCTTATTGTGGCCTTCCAGTATCTGAAGGGGGCCTACAAGGAGGCTGGAAAGGTACTTTTCGCAAGGGCCTGCAGCGATAGGACAACGGGTAATGGGTTCAAACTGGAAGAGGGAAGATTTAGATTATAAATTAGAAGGAAATTCTTTACTCAGAGGGTGGCGAGACACTGGAACAGGCTGCCCATGGAGGTTGTGGATGCTCCATCCCTGGAGATGTTCAAGACCAGGTTGGATGATGTCCTGGGGCAGCCTGATCTAGTGGGAGGTGTCCCTGCCGTGGTGGTGGGGTTGGAACTAGATGATCTTGAAAGGTCCCTTCCAGTCTAAACCATTCTATGATTCTATGAGAAACAGGAGTATAAAGAGGGTGTCCTGGTTTGGGTTAGAAGATAACTAATTCTGTTCAGTGATTTTACTTTTCAGCTCAGTCTCTCCTAAGTAACTGCACTTTCTGAAGTTAATGGCATGTTTCTGCAGACAGTGTCTGCTTCTAACAGTGATAATGCTTGATGTTTAGAGTTACTAGCAAGGAACTGGTGTGCAGAAAGGCTCTTTTTTATACTTGCTCCTATGTAGACCAAGGTCACTGCTAAATCTTGTCTGCCATGTTGGGGGTGCAGAAAGTGAAAGGCCGCACCTGTGGGGAGAAGCAGCCAGGACAGGTGACCCTAAACTGACCAAAGAGGTATTCCATCCCATATATGTCATATTCAGTATAAAGCTGAAGGATCACAAGCATCAATCTCTCTTCTTCAGTGGCTGGCATCCAATGAGGACTCTGTCCATTCTGCCTTTGATCCCAATCCATGTGTTTCTGAATCCAGTTCCAGAATCCAGCTCCTGAATCCAGTTCCTGTCTGTCACTGAGTCCAGTCTGGGACTTCTCCAGTGCCTGCTCCACAGCATCAGCAGTGACAGTGACACAATTGCCATCAGGGAGATTGGTTTTGATACTGGTTTTGTATCTATTTATATATATTCCATTTTATTGTTATTTTTATTAAAGCTGCTTTAGTTTTCCAATCCATACGTCTCTCTCCCTTATTCCCTTTCTTTTCCCCTTCTGGGTGGGGAGACGGGTTAATAGAGAATGTCTGTCATTCATCTCAGCTCAGCTCTACATGTGTGTTTGTGTGTGTGCGTGTATGAAGTTTCGGTTGCCAGGAAGCAAAACTGTAATTGTTTGGGCTTTAATTGTTTTTCAGTCTTCTATCATGAGGGAAAAAAAAGTCCTAAAATTAAATCTTCACTTGGCACTTAAAACAGCAATTTTTAAGTTGCGTTAGCAAGCATCTGGCACTAACACAACAAATATGCCGAAAGACACTGATATTTAAGTCATGAAGAGGTACAACACAACAGCGCCTTTCTGCTGGGTGCCTTGCTTATACAACCATGTAAATACTTCCTGGAGAATAAATTACCCAGCCAATTTCCTCTGTTTTCCTGTTTGTAAATTGCTTCTGAGTAGCTCCTGTTTCTCTTGAATGTGCTTTTAGTAAATATATCAGGCTATGGACAAGCAGCTTATTGTGACTGTTCAGTGTTTATGAGTCAAGTTGGTTTCATTCATTTTAATTTTATACAAAAATGATTTCTATTTTCTGGATAGATGAAAGTTACACAGAACTTGGTTTCTGATGTGAACACTCAGAAGTCAACATTGCATTTCTGTGTGACTATTTCACAGTTTTCATTTAAAATTATTTTTCCTATAAAATAATTCTGTCTCAGGGAGCTCAGTGACTCCAGTTTAAAGGTAGTGCAGGCTCCAGTAAGCGGGAGATGTAACTCCCTTAGGGATTCAGGAGTGGCTGTTTGCTGCCAAATCTGTACGTTAATCTTCATGGCATCTTTGGGGCCACTTTGATTCTCAGTATAGCCCCCGGAAGCCTCAGTCCAAAACATGAGTGACACCAGGGTGGAACAGACTGAAGGCTGGGACACAGGTCACATCCTTGTGAGTGGAAAAAGGGTACAGAGTGGGTGATTCCCATGGAGATGGCTAAATTAGACCTTTCCCATTCACAGACTATTCTGATCCACGGAGAACATTTGCTATGCTATTTGGAAAGGACCATGCAAAGCAGCTACTGCTTGTAATAAGATCTGATGCTCACAGGTATATGATAGAATCTCTCCTGCATTTCTGTCCAAGCTGTTCGTAGGATATGCTGTAAGGGTATATCCTCAGATCTCTCCTGCAGAGCTTGTTTTCTCTTCCTTATCTTTTTAAGCAGACAAAGCAACAGCTTCAGCTGCACCCAGGTGCCTATGGACACTCTGCTTTCACAGAAGATGCTGGATGGGGTTCTTACAGGCAGGCCTATGACTGAATATGAAACCCACAAATGCTCCCTTTAAGATGTATCATGTATGGAGTAGGTGCCCTTTTTCCATACAGCTCTTCCTCCTCCACAAACATCAGACAGGCATCACAGTGCCAGAAGAGCCTGCTAATTAGGAGACACTGCAGAAGCAGTTCCTGTGGTTGCCTTTGCTGACCTGGTTCATTTACACACAGACCACATTTAACATCGGAGACCACAGCTACCCCCTCAAGCTGTTCCAGGTCCTTATACACTGGCGTGGGATATCCAGTGATGTGCCCGCTCCCTTGTCCTACAGGAGTCACCCATGACAGTGCTGCAATGTGGACTTTGGGACTTTAAGCCAGCCACAAGGGGTAGGGCACAATTTTCTCTTTTGCTTATTATGAGAGGAGGTGTAACTATAGCTGTTGGATATGAACCGATCTGCAGCTTCACATTTTCACCAAAGGTATCCAACATTTTTAATGTTAATTTGTCAACAAGCATCTGAAATGTTGACATTTTTGATCTTTCACATAGCTGTTTGAAAAAACAATTTTTTATCTTCTTGAAAAATGTGTAAAATCTATTTCTAAATCAGTCATCCCCAAAAGTTGTTAAATGCAGTAACCAATGTTCAAGAACATTTTAATGAAAATATAAGAAGACTATTCCTTTGAATAAAAAACTGAAGATTGGCTTTATTGCTATTCATTAAGCACTCAGCGCATTCCACAAACACTTGTGCTTACCAGAATGCTCATAAAAAGAAAAATGTTGTAAACATTCAAGAGAATGTGGATTTATACAAAAACTTTTGCCCTCAGAGTATTAAAGTAGCTGCCTTAAATAGTCTCTCTTGATTTGGGAGGGATCTGGTGAGAGAATAGAAATAGTGTATAACACTAATCATTAGTGGTTAAAAAAAATCTTAATAACTCCATTGTCTTTGGTATACTTATTCTGAGTTTATAGATATATGCTGAAACCAGGTCCAAGGTCTTATTTTTACAGTCCTTTATTTTTTAATCTAAAATGGCTTTCAGAGGAAATACTTTGAATCAAGTTCTATCGTATTTGTTCTGAGCTTTATAAAACTGTTAAGAACAATTTAATCTGTGCATGATCATGGAACTGAAGACAATGTAATAATAATACTTACTAAAATCACATCAGAGAAAATTATACTGTATTCTGAGGTCAGGAAAATGCTACTTTATCTCTGAAAATGTCTCATTTTCAGTCATGTTTGCCCAAAGAATAGCAGGTATAAACTGCTGTGGTGTGTGGACTTTCATTATCCGCACCCTCAGCGCATGTCCCTGCACTTCTTGCATGGGACCTTGGGGCACTCTACAGCCACTGGCCTCTGGGTCACCCACTTTCACCTCACTGTGATCCTTTCCAGACCAGGTCAACTGTCTGGAAAGCTTATATCATCCAGAAGCTGTAGCTGCAGGACATATCAGCAACACTGATTTTTTCAAAAGTTTGAGACATATTTTCTAGCCTCTAAGGTATGAAACTGATATGACATCTCTGCAAGCCATAGTTCTTGCAGTGGCAAAAAGATCTACTCAAGACAGCAGGGAGCCACATAAACTATTGCACTCTTTATGTGGTATCTAGTCATTCTTGTGGCAAGAAATCAGCAGTCAAAAAAACACTATGAGAACAAACTCAGACTGCCAGTGACTGACCAGGACTGGATGGGACTCCCTTAACTGACTCAAACTCCTGGGGAACAGCAGGAGAGCCTTTGGAAATGGAATGCAGGCCAGGAATCCTTAGGAGGATGACATCTCCATTTCCTTAATGAAACATGGACCACATATTTCCAGAACAATAAGCATCTGAAACACTTGTTCCATGGGAAATTTAGAAATTTGTCAGTACAATTTTTCCTGATTTGGAATGTTTTGGGGGTTTTTTGTCATTCTGCCAGGTGTCTCAGTTTATTATTCCTTTAACAAACAATTGCAAAAGACAATACTAACCCTCTCTTCCCTCAAATTTCCTTACACTTGTCTATGACTATAGATAAGATTGTTAATGTTATGTCTCTGCTCCACTAGAAATTTTGCTCTGTCAAAAGTTTAGATAATGGTACATCTCAATATGAAGAAGGGATTATGTGGCAGATTCCAACATCTTCCATGAGACCTTCAACAGGCTTTACAGAACCTTGAGGAAAGTAGCAGACAAGTCTGACTGCAGCAAATCACTTTTTTCAGGTGACACAATATAAATTCCAGTTTCCTCCATGAGAAAAGAGAGCATTTGGCCATGGAAATAACAGAATTTTCACAAATGTTAAATTTGCTTAATTTTGTAAGCCACAATGTTTGTCTACAGGATGAGATGTAATACTTAACCCAGAGCCCTTTTCTGAGTAATAAAGAGGAATTGTGGCAGTAAATCTGGAAGGATTTTCTTGTACAAGTGCTGGAAGCAGAGGGATTGCTCAAACTAGTTTTCTTTTGAGGACTGCAGTATGTTCCTAGGCTGTTGCTGGTCAGCTGTACTGCCTGGTCCATGAAGATGTCAGATTCAGATCTTGTCTTCTACATTTCAAGTGTGTGGACCATCAGGGGAGATGCTCAAATAATGGATTCTCTGACCTTGAGGACAAGGAGCTGGATTAATTCTCTGCATTTTGTTTTCCATCTGGCCACTAGAAGAACAGTCCGGCTTAAGTTGGACTAAATTATCTGCCTATATTTCCTGCTCTAATCATTGACCTTTCTGTTGAAGAGACAATAACTATTGAGATTGAGTAGCTGCAGCAAGAGAAAGCTACAAAACAGGACTCTGCAAGAATTATTTTCCTTGAATTCTAAGACTTTCAATTCCTTTATCAAAGCATTTGCAATTCTCCTTTCAAAGTCATGGAAATAATAATTAATATTGAGTAAAAATAATGAGATATATTTAATCAAAAGTTAGAAAATGTGGTGAATAGCCACTGGCAATGACATTTCCGATTACTGGACTGTACCAGAACAGGCAGTTCACAAAATAAAGCTACTACTCCAGAGATTTGACGTTCCCAACTGAAGACTGCAGCAAAAACAAAATGGGTCAATGAAGAGTACATTATTAAATTCCTTTGGAGAACTTTTGAATCAGACCCTGTGCTATGTGACTGCATCTAGACATTTTTTAGTGGCCAGGACATGCAGTCAGGAGATTAAGAAAAGGAACTCACTCTTAACCTCAAGCCATTAACTGTAGATTGATGAACTGAATCATGAGGACTGGTTGTGCTTCGGTGAGCTGAAAACAAAAGATAAGAAGTAAATTCATTGTGGCTGCATTTCTGACATTTCTTCTCACTCATATGTGTGCTGTAGCTGCTGTGTTTTAGGGACACTTTAGATGAATATTAAACTTGAAAATAAGTGTCTTCACACAGACAATAAGCAGTCATCTTTGTAAAGGTATTGTTCTATCTGATCAAAGATTTGGTGAAAAGTAATCAGCAAGTATGGTATGTCATGATATGGAAACTTCAGTTAATTTTGTGTATGCCAAGTTACAAAGAGTTTGTCTGTCTGGAAACATTGCTCAGTAAACCAATCCTAACTGTACTGTTTCACCACCATGTCCAAGCACGTGACGTCCATGAGCAAATCATCCTGGGAAGTCTGAGCAAGGCAATCAATGAAGCAGCAGAAGATGCTATCGATGAAAGAATAGAAATGATCTTCTGTTTTGATGGTAGTCAGCTATTTCTGATAGAAATCCTATAGGACCAAAGATTCTTAAAATATTTGGCTACAGAGAGAGGAAGGTGCTTCTCAGCATCTCTGGGAAGGAGCGGTCTGCATGGAAGGAACCACAGAAATGAGTATGAGATTTCTCATAGATTAAAAACATTAACTAAGCAGAAGTTTACATTCAGACCACCTCTTTTTTTTTTTTTTTTTTTTTTCTTTGCATGCTAGCTAAGCAATGCAAGAATGACCAACAGAACTGGAAAGAGGAGAGCACTCCATCCTGAGTCTAGTCACCTGAACATTGTACATGCTAGGAGAAACAGTCTGAGGGCAAGGGCTGCTGCTGTGCCTGCACTCCTCCACATTCAATGCTTTGATTTCTTAATAGGGTTAGGAAGGCCACATCTGTTGGCTAAGACGTAGTTTTTGTCTTTGAATTTCCCATCTACTCCTTTTTAACAGTATCTTGAAGTACTCTTGCTTTCAATGGAAAAAATAAATTACTTGCCAAGTTAAGGAAGCGAGACTCAGAAACAAATCAAATAGCTTCACATATGTATTTCTACTAGTTATTTGCATTACTGTAACATAAAAGGGGAGCAAAAAAAGGAAGAAATGGCTGGTTTAATCTAGGCTCCCCACTTACATCATAGCAAGGTTAATCAAAAGATCTCAGTAGGGATTCCTTCCACAGTCTGCTTGTGTTACCATTTTAGGGTTACTCTGCAGGTGTTTTGCTGTGGTTTTCATCTTTACTCAGAGGCAGCAGGTTTTTTCTGTCCTTATGTACAGTACCACTTAATAGAGGATGTAAGGCGTTTCCTGACGTGTAAACAGAATATTGTAGTGGAGACAGTAGATTTTTACTTTTATACATTTCCACTAAGTGCTTCTCGTTTCTTGGAGCATTTTAATTTCACTCATAATTTCCTGTCCGCTAATTCCTGATGGTGTCCTTTCCCATTTCATTATTTTGTTCCATTTCTTTCCCTTTTTTTTTTTACCCTTCATTCCCTCTTGACTCCTTTGTCTTTCGCCTGTCTGCCATGATTTTCTTCTGCTTCTAGTTACTTTCATTCCACTCTCTTTTATTAGCTTTTGCCTCTATTTCTCTCTTCCTGTTGTCCCCTTCTTTGCCCTCACATCCTTCATTTTCTAGCAAATTGCCACATTGGCATGAATTACTGGGGAAGGATTGGAGATATTTGTCCTTTGAGAATAGAGGAATTTATCAACAATCAGGTCTATGAACAAAAGCCCGTTTCTATTTTAGAATAAAAGCTAAAATGTTAGAAGAGGGGAAATTGTTTGCAGACTGCAGCTGGGAGTCAGTTTAGGAGTCAAGGTGATAGACTCTACTTTGGCTACACTGCAGGCTTGATGTGTGACCTTGAGTAAATTACCCAACGTTCATGTGCCAGGATGAGCAATTTACCTACCTGTTAAAATTACCATAACAATATTTCTGTCTTAGGACTGCTGCAAAGTTTAATTAAGCTTGGTAAGCACTTGGACATTCTTCATTTAGTATAATTACCATCATTATGCATTAACCCACCATGACATTTTTCAGGCAGTAGTTGTCTTAACTACTCCATTCTGAGGCTTAAACATGACAGTATCCTTCAACTACATTTAGCAAATAATTAAATTGTTTTGGAAAATATATTAATTATGTCTGGAACTACAGTGATTGGTTGAAATCTCTAAAAGACCTCTGAATACCACAAAAGTCTGGAACAAACATGAAACTGCTGAACTCTCCAATCTCATCTGCATAACACAGGCTCAAATTCCCCAGCTAACTCCATCGGACTTCATGTGTCTCCACCTGCCTTTCTTTAGCATAGGACATGCCTCTTCAAGTGGCTTAGATGTTACTTTATTGTTTGCATCAATAAGTTCAGTGACCCCCTGTGGACAAGGTTGCTCTGAGACAAACCTCTCCCTTGTAAGCACTCCAAAAAATACCTTCAAACATGATGAAACACTTCAGCTTCCATGCCACCCGCCACCTTTTTCATGGTGGAGTTTCATCACAGGAGAAATACAGCAGCCAGCAGCCTGCGACGTTTGCTGGAGTGGGCACGATGGCAGGGTGAAGGGCTGCGTGTCACCCAGGCTGCAGGGCTGTGTATCATCCTGGCAGCCCGAGGTGGCCAGGAACCCCCCAGCTCTGGCTGTGTAGCTGTTCTGTCAGTAGAATATATCCTTTGGCTTCATGGGACAGTCAGGAGAGTGACAGGACTTTGGAACTGGGCTTGATTTCAGCGTCCTGTCTTGTATAATCCCCTATTCACTGTAATTCAGTTATGTGTATCAGAGAGAGGAATAGATTTTAAGGCAGCTTTGCACAACGATTTTGCACAAATGAAATCTGGGTAATTCTTTTTATCAGAAGTGGATATGTCTCTTTTGAGTTATTTCTGATAAAAATATATGCTGGCATTTTGTTCATAACTCTAAACCACTCCCTTCATGATACTTCCAAGTCACTTCTTTCCACAAAGATCTGTATAAGATCTCATTTCTGAGACTCTCAGCTAAAATGACTTTCATACAAATTCTTCCTTCCTGACAAGGGAAGCTAAAATCTACTTCTCCCATGCATCTCAAAGTGAAATTCAGTACCTTTATGTCTGACTGTTTATCATTTCTTGCAAATACTCAAATCCATTTCCTTTGGAAAGGGTTTGTCTTTGTATGACAGGCATACAAATAGGTTTTATTATAGTACTCTATTCACTGGTGCAGCTTAGCCTAGAGATAAAAAGGAATTCATTTTCTAGATTTTCCCCAAATGTCAGCTCTCCATTATCAGAGTTCTTAACTCAAGAAGAATGGGCAAAAGAAAAAAATGTATGAGCCGATATATTGTATCTGACTTCATGTTAGTGACCGAGAGCCCAAACGTCCCCCCCAGTGAATTGAATCAAAGTAGAATCAAAAGTGCAAGATTAGGCAGAAAAGCACCAAGTCATCTGAATTTCAATAATGGCAGCTTAGACAGTACAATCTGTTAAATACTAATAACGAACTCTGCTCATTGACTGAATGAGCATATTGCTGCATATGCCCTAAAGGTCAGAAAAATTGAATTTTCTTTTCCTCTCTATTTTTTTTTCTTCTGGGCAGTCTTTGACATGTATATCTAGAATTCTTTCTAAAAACAAAAACAAAGCCAAAAAATTACCATACTGTCACACTAGGACACTTCTGGCCCTGGAAAGCAAAACAGCCTATCATGACAGTGGAGAATCAGTAGATAATAACCTCTTGGTTATTATCTTGCTTATTTTTCCTGCTAAGACTTGAAGGAAATCAGTGCAGAGGGCTCTTCAACCATGTTTGCTGTAACTGCTATTGCCACTTTAGCCATTACCCATCAGTGTGTAATTTGGTTTTGTAGGATTACTACTCAGTACTGTACAACTAGGACCAGATCACAGCTGGCAACTGGTTTCATGGGTGGTAGCTGCGATGGCCCCTCCTGCTGACCAGTGAGTATTCCTGCTATGGAAAACTTACCCCACTTTCCAACTCCTCCTTGCAGTAGTTTGCTAGTGTCTCAACATGCTTCTGCAAGTGGTGCTGACTGGGAGGTATTCCAGAAGTATGATTGGTGGCACCCAGAGTGATATAGATGTGTCAGCTACTGCAGAAGTTGTGCTGATTATCAGAGAAAGATAAAAGATGGGTAGAAAGTGTCACACAGTCTATCAAAGTCAAGGTAAATATGTTTAGAAACAGAGTAGCAAAAATAAAGCAAAAAACCCACTACCTGGTGATCATACCACTTGCCTCACAGAACCACAGAATCACAGGATGTCAGGGGTTGGAAGGGACCTCAAAAGATCATCTAGTCCAACCCCCCTGCTAGAGCAGGGTCACCTAGATCAGGTCACACAGGAACACATCTAGGCAGATTTTGAATGTTTCCATAGAAGGAGACTCCACAACCTCTCTGGACAGATTGTTCCAGTGCTCAGTCACCCTCCATGTTGGCACAAAGCAGCAAATCAAGACAGGTAGATGCTGTGAGAGACGCAGGCACAGCAGAGACCGCTCTAGCTACCATGTGGAGCAGGCCCAGTGGTCTTCCAGCACGGCAACCATCTAGGCAGGAAAGACTAATGGCTGGGGCACAAAACTGGACAGGAAAAGTGGGATGACAGGCATAGCGGGGATGGATTCCTCTCCCCACCTCTCCCCTCCCTGTGCTTCTCTGCTGTATGGTTTTGTAATCAGTTCCACTCATCCTATACTTCTTGGGGGAGCATTAATCTGTTTGGTTAATGGGTTTCTGCTCCCTCTCCCCATCACCCCAACGAGGCATAAAAGAAAGGTCAGGGATACAGCTATCATCAGGCCCTTCTTTTGCCTGTGGTGGGGGTGCCTCCTCTCAGTGTTTCCTCTTATAGGGCTGGACTGCTGACGCAAGGAGTAGCTCCAGCCTCGTCAAAGAGGCATCATGTAATCCATGGCCCAGGAGCATGTTGGTCCAGGCATATGCAGGCTGGCTGGCTCACAAAGCCCGTTCTCAAAAGTAAGCCTAGCTCTTATCCTGCTAAACCACTGTCTGCATTGCTCTCCTTTCAATGTGAAGGAGATGTAAAATGACACTCTCAGGAACTCCTCCTTTTCATCTCACTGCTGAACTCTGGAGAAATTCCTTGAACTACAAGTGTAAGCTGAATTGATTGTAACTGACCTACAGGGAAGACATAAAACTCTTCTTATACCCATCAAATCATGACAAAGAAGGTTAGGAAGAGTTGCTCTGACTGGTTTGGGTATTGCCCATCATGCTGCTGCTTTCTCACTCACTGATTCACTGCTTCCTAAATTCACCTGCGGTCTGATTCAGACAGTCTCAATGGCAGCCACATATTACAAATCATATAAAATTATTTAAGAAATTAAAATCAAGCAAAGAGCTTCATCACAGGACAAACATTAGCTTTTGCAATAGTATTTTATAAACACCAATCATGAGCTGGAGGCACAGTATATGAATGTTCTGTCTGCAGCCTGATCCCTTTGCTACTACTAAGATCTCTAGTAAAGGCAATAAATCTGTGGTCTAATCTGATTTTGGAGTAAATCTCTTTGGGTCAGCTAGCAGATTTTGACTCAACCTAGGAAAAAGTTGAGTATAAACCAAATAGAATGATCCTTTTCTCACTGGTCTGCCTATTTTCATATTTAGTGAGCCAAAAGCAGCTTTATCAAATGTCCTATTTTCTGACAAAGAATACACAGAAATTTGTATTTAAAAATGCATTTTGTAGAGTTGGCTCTGTTGCTTCTGTTACTGTATTATTACAGCCAGAGTAATTTTTATTTCATTGTGAGGTATCCACAGCATCTTACATGCTCTTGAAGCCATTTGTGTCCTTTACCACCTCTTTCCTCTAAGGATCAAACAGGAATTAGGAAGCACTGATCTCAGGGGCTCACAGGTCTGGGTAGAGGCAATCTTCCACTTTGCAAGATCCTGATGACATCATGACCCTGGAAAAAGGGCAGGAGGTGCCTCAAGATGCTCAGACAGAGAGATCGCTAAAGGGCTGAAAGAACCTAAGATGTCTTAGGCCTGCTCCCAAGAAACCTGAAATCCATGCAGCCTGGGACTTTGGGTCATACTGATGATCTTTATTTTCTTTAACTATACTGAAGCTGGTGAATAAGACAGTGCTGCTGATGATGATTTATCTAGGCTAAGAGTGTCATTGCCTGCTGAGTGTCTTTCTTTTATAAACATCACCATTTGAGTTTGAGAAATGATAACACTTCAGACACATGGCAATACTCCGGTAAAAGACTTTTATGCAAGCCTGTGAATATAGCTCTGTGTGTATATTCACATGGAGATAAAGGAGGCAGAAAAAGAGGCTTTTAGGTATATTCTCTGTCATTCTCACTCTTCTCTTTATAAAGTCTAATTTGTAAGGATTATTAACTTCAAGTCACTGCTATAACAAAGTTATGAAATTTTGATCTAGAAGTGATCCATGAATATCTTTAAGACTAATTTTTGGCTTTCAAATTTTTATTGACCATTATAAACCAGGTAAAATTATTTTTTTTTCCCCTGAATATTCCCCAGAAAGTCTTACTGTTTTTATCAGCTCTACTTCTAAGAAAAAAGCATGTGTCTCCATTTTTTATTCTTAATGCAGTGCTTGTGATCTAAACATAAACATATGGACTAGATTCTGCAGTAAATGTAAACTCCAGAAGTTAGGCATGCTTCTAAAGGCTCAATGGATCCTGTTAGGCATCTAATTCTGTCCTGAACTGTACAGGAAATGCAAGTACTAACCTGAATTGTGCATTTCAATAGATTACAGTATCTAAAAGTGCCTAACTCCCTGTTGCGAATCCATCCAGCTAAGGACAGAAAAACTTGTATAAGATAGAATCTATTTGCCTCTTAATTGTAGTGCTGGTTCTATAAAGGGACCCCCAGCAGTTGCTAATTGCATCCAGAAACCTCATTACATTATACCAATTGGATTTTTAATTAGAAATGCAGATGGTAACTCATTTATTACTGTTGTAAGATCCAACTGGGAAAGAAATCTCCGTTCTGTTTTGGATGCATTCACCTTTTGGATGCTGGAAAAGAATGAGGAATGAGAATCGAGAAACTGTGACTGATGTTACATCTTCCAATAAAGACTTATTATTGCACCAAGGCTGAAGGTCACAAGAAGTAAAAGGAAGTAGAAGTATCTATGAAGTTAGTTTCAGAAAGAATAAAGAACCCTACAAAGAGCTCTGCTGGGATAGCCAGCTGGGAAGTTGAGAAGTTAAAAGCTAGCCAAAATTATTTTGTAGAGTTATTAATATACCTTTCTCCATTCTTCTGAATGGAGAGAATGAACGTGAGCATGTGAATCTGCTATTGAAATTCACTTGTGTCTATAAGCCTTTCCTCACTGTAGAGAAAAGACCATAAATGTCCTGCTTTACACTGACAGCAGTACACAGCCTGTGAAGTCTACATCGCTGTGAGCTGATGTGCTCAGTGCCAATCCAGACCCTGCTCCTGATCTTGGCCATGGCAGGACCCAGCAGTCTCCTGATTACACAACAGACGATGTTACAGCCTTGCACCTTCAGGAACTGGCAATGACAACTCAGATTATCATTTTTCTCTGTTTGCCTTGTCCTTTTGAATTGTAAATTCTTTGGGAAAGTAGCTTATAGTTATTACATATTTGCCCAGCCAGGAACAAAGCAGTCCTTGACTCACAGTGAACACACAGCACCCTCAACTGCTACTGCCTAGCTCTTCTCTCTGAGGGTGTAAAGGGTAGGAGCTTATGTGCCATGTTTCTGCCCCTTTTTTTGTTCAGCTGAGGCTTCTCATTTCAGTTGATTTGTTTAGGATTATTTTGCTCTGTCTCTTCCACTTGTATACAATCAGGAAAAAGAAAAGTGTTTCTCTTTCACTGTAATGAAATCACTTGAAAATAAAATACCATTATCTGGTGCCAACCTGAAGAACCGAGCACTATCAACATGCTGGGTACTTCGTACAGTAGCTGAACTGTTTTCTCTACAGATGTATTTTTTCATGAGTGTGAATCTCTGTCAAGTGGGCCTAGTAAGATGTCTTCTTGCCTGCAAATTCTGTGAGCACAGAGCTATTTTCTTGGATCAGAAAGGAGTAACACAGCAATGAGGGCATGGATTTTCTTTTAGAGTCTTCTGTACCCTGTCAGGAAGTGCAACCTTGCCTCTTCTAACTTTTATTTTGACAGTAATGATACAATTTCTGCTAAGAGTCTGGAGGAAAAAAAAAAAAGCTTTTACTGCAATTTTTAATTCTAAGTTATTAGAATTACAGTTGTGTTTTCAGAAATACATTTAATCCCTTATGAGCAAATGTCACAGATGCCACATGTTCTTATGGATAAGTGAACAATTTCTGTGCCTTCTTTCTGTGAATCCAGGGAATTAAACCTAGGCCCTATATAAGAAACTAATCCTACTACAGCCAGAGAGAGAGCATTTTCTTTCCCTCTGAGTAAGATGGAAGCAGGAACAGCCTCACTGGCTTCCGAAGGCCATATCCTTTCATCTTTAGTCAGGTATGCTATTTCATGGCAGGAAAATTTGGAGGTGTCATAAATAATTTAGTTCATTTGATGAATCCTAACTGTAGTTGCTTTAACATGAACAAATTTAAACCATGAAGGATGACTTTTTGCATTACTTAAAAAAAAAATTAAAAATCAACAATCTACTTGGTGTGAAGCTTTACTCCAGCACAGATATTTGAAGTTCATCAAAAGCAGCTCTACTGCTAAGAATCCATTTCATTTTTCTGTTAGAAAAAGATGGCAACATGAAGCCAAATGATGAAATTCCAGAATGAAGTCCATTAGCATGGGCATGGTAGCCATGCTAAATTTTGACAGCTATATTCACCATGCTGTTTATCAGTAGCACTTGAGGTGACTCATATCAAGGAGATTTTGTCCTGTGTCCTCACAGCTCAGAGGTAATCAAGGTAGCACGTGAAAGGAGAGATTGCCATCCAGAGTAGCTTTCTGGGAGGAAGAAGGGGAGGTGAATGAAAGTAGGAAAAGAGGAAATAGTAACATGAAAGATTGCTTTTTTTTTTTTTTTTTAATGCAACTTTTGCATGATTCAGTGCACATGGAGGACAGGGGGCAGCAAGCTGAATGTAGCTGTCCAGAGAAGGAGACTCTTTATCTGTAGGATCCCCGCTCCTCTTGGCAGATGTTGCCAATGAACAACCTGGGAGAGCCCCAGAACTGACTGCTGTAGAGTGGGTAAAGCTGAATGCTACCTTGGAGAACTGGGTTCTGTACCTGGTCCTGCTGCAGCATCTTACTTACAGGTTTATGGATGTCTTGCCTCATTTTTGTATACCCAGTATAAAACTCCAGGACCTGTAATCATAAAACCAGAGTAACATTATTCTGCATTTTAAGAAATACTCTTTAGAATCCTAACAAATGCTAAACTGCATTTTTCTAAAACTTCTCATATTTTGACACTTGATAAATGAGCATGGTTATAAGCCTCTGTTAAGTTAAATAATTGAAGTAGGTGGGAACTATGCACCTTGGACCTAGAAGCTGCAGTAACGAGTTAAGAAGCAAGCCAAGGAGTGTGGATAAGTAAGAATTTTCACAGATTTGTCATGCCTGTTGCCTTGATTTCCCAAAAGGTTGCTGGTACAAACCACACTGTTCTTCTGTGTGCTTGCCCAGGTAAACATCTAATTGTCACAAAAACCACCCCACATCGATGAAATCAGTTCATCGGCTAATATTGCTCTTTTTCTATGAAAAGCTGTAAAAGCAAGAAAATATTAAGCATAAAAATTGCTAATGCGTTCATATGTATTAGTGTTAGCATGTTGTTTTCAGGTTGTTTATTAGGATAATTTTTGAGAAAATAGCAAAACTGGTACAGTTTAAAATCTTACTGATAAATCAGAAGAAAGTGAATGAATATCCTTCAGGCGTACCTACCTCCACATATAGGAAGCAGATAACTGTAGGTAGGCAATTATGTACGGCCTTCTCTACATGTTTCAACATCGGAACAGGATTATTTTTAACTTTGGAGGAAAGGATCACCATGGAAACATAATGAAGTATGAGAGTGATCTGACTGATTGACAATGTTATAGTAAAGGAAGATTGACATGAAAGGCAGAGATAAAATTCATGCTGTTCTAAGGCACAGCTCCTCTAGTAACTGAATCATTAGGTCTCGTTTTCCAGACACTAATATTACATGAGATCGTCTTGTCTTTATTCAAGAGAAACTCGTTGTAGAGATCATGTTTTCTCTCTGACATGTTGTCAGTTGCAGGGATGGTAACAACACTGAGGAATCTTCTATTTATGTAACAAAAGGTTAAGACCTAAAAGAAAATATTTATGTTTCTGTTAAGCATACTCTGCTATAAATCGGTAGATTAGTTTGGGCTTCTTAGTACTAAAGCTGGATGAAGATGTTCTCAAAGCTAGATGAAGATGTGCTCACAGTTTCTTTACAGAAAAACCAGAGGTACTTGTAACTTTAAAACGCTTTGCAAATTCATTCTGGTTTCATCACATTTTTCAGTGTGTGAGGAGGCCAAGAATGGAAAAGTCCTGGCAGAATAGTTATTTCAGCCTTTCATTGCGAAATTAACTTTTGGTTTGGAACATCAAACCATTTAACCTTGCTTACAAAATACAGAATTGAAAGAAAACAATCTCAATCATAACGAATAAAATATTTAATCCCATCTGAAAGGGTATTTTTCACTTTGTTGACATTTAAAAAGCCCAATCAATAACCTTTGGTTATTTTAAATTTAGGCTAATCTGACTGCCTTGAACTGGCAATGTAGAGAAAAAGTAACTATTTCCATTTCTCAAAATCATCATTTCAAGTGCAAACCTTCATTTTCTGCCCTTGCTACAAGGTACATTTTAAAATTTTATGTAAGAAGATTCTTCTAATCTCACATGAGGGTTGTAATTTCAGAAGACGCCTTCATTCTCTCAGAACAACTGAGCAGGGGACTAATACTATTAAACTAGTCTGTGATCTGAAGGGTTGGATTTGCCTGGTTGCTCAGTGCTGCCTGCTCAGCCCTGGCTCACTTTGTCCCATGACTCCCTCTTGCTCGTGTCTTTCTGTTCAGTGACTGTCTCCCTCATTCAGTGGCACTTAAAAAAAAAGTCTATTGAGCATATTTTTCTTTATTCTACAGTGTTTCCTTTTCTATTTATTTGTCCTATTTTTACTCAGTGGAAGATTTTTCATCTCCAAATCCCAAAGCTCTTCATATACATGCTAAGTCTTTAGATTGGCCAACAGCCACAGTTGGCATGCAGAAACAGAGTTCACAAACCCAATTTTCAGTTCTTATTCTATGACTTTAGGTCAAAGTGTCTGATGTAAAGTGGTTACAGGACAACAGAATAGTTACTTTTAAGACAGTTCAAATATGACAGTGACGCAGACGTTAAAATAAGCCGTGACCGCAATGGCCCTTCATGGCTGTTTATGATTTTCACTTTAACACCAAGCAAAGAACAAACTCCAATTGCCTCATTGAAAAGCCCACAGGGAACCAAGCCTGATGTTATATCAACTGTGGACATTTGGTGGTTTATTACTGTGGTATGGAGACCTATGGGGTAGTGCACATTCTTCCTGCAGCAATGCTTTCCTGTTATTCTTGGTGCCGAGTCCATCATTGTGTGACTAACTGGATTGCCTTGTAGGGGAAAAGCTCATGGCTGGTTTATGTCTGATCTATGTCCGTTCTATCAGCAAAGCTGGCCAGAGTGCACCCTATGGACTTTGCAGTGTGGTCTCTTGGGAGCTCAAACAGCTTTCCTACTCTCTTAGCAATTGCTGTACAAGAAGAGGACCTAGAGTAGGAATCCTGGGCTAAGTCTCCACGATGGTGCAATGGGAGCACAGCAGAAGGAACTGCAGCACTTCTACAGGGCACTCACAGGACAATGGGAAACAAAAGAAGAAAAAAAAAAAAAAAAAAGGAGGGGAGAATAGAAAGATCAAGATAAAAATAACTGTGCAGACAAAAAGCATCTTATGGCAAATATTTATTTACAGAAGCAGGGGGAGAAGACTGCCCATAACCGGTAATGACTACTGTAATCATCAGCAAACACTGTGAGCTGCCAGCCAATGCAATAACACGTGGAGAAGCTTTGGGTGGGAAAGTCTTCCAGCCATGTCACAACCTATGGGTCTCATCTCTCCTCTTCCCCAGACTTTCAACAAGCAAGTCTTTTAGAAACGGATTTTAAGATGCATTTAGGCACCCAAGAACTTGGTGTTTAAATATGCTTAAAGATCTGAGCTTTAAAGACAGACATTTAAAGCCTTTCTGGCACCTAAAGACTTTCAGCAGCACAAAGTTACTTAGTTGCCATTGAAATAAATGGGAGTTCCTGGCTTTTATCCTCAAAATGAGGAAAATAATTGTTTAATGAACATGGTTGCTAGGGTAGCTAGAGATACCAAGTTCTCCCTTTTTGTACAGAAGCAGGCACACTCACGTATGTGTCTGTCCTGTTAATGCTCTCTGCCCTGTTAATAGCTGGCAGGTTTTCCTTTGCCCTTGGGGGCTGGTGACCATATTTCTGGGACAGAGGGTGACAGGCACCCTCTCCTCTGCCTCCATCAACTCAGAGGGGCCAGATGTCCAGTGCATCAGCAACCAGACAGTAGTGGGTACCCGAGGTTATGTCAGAAATCAGTGATGCCCAAGTTTATCCAGGTTTATGAGGTACATTGGGAGCTAGTATTACAACAACATTCAGAGACCTGAGATTGCATTGCGCTTTTTTTATTCCCAGTCTCTGGCATCACTCACACTGATGCATAGATTAAAAGTAATTTTATGGAGTGATGGTTATTGAAAAGTCTCTGGGAGACATTTGGTGAGTTGATTAAAGAGGGGCTGTGAGAGGTATTTCCCTCTGGGCATGAAATTTCCTTGCATTCTCAATGGCAAAATTCGTGGAGTGATTTCTTGTTATAGTTGTGCTATGTCCCAGTAGACTGGTGTCATCTCATATTTTGAACAGTGGTGCTGCAGCTCCATGAATTAGAGATCTCACATAAGATGACCCCAACTGCCATTTATGAACAACAGTGTTCTACAGACTTATGGGAGAAGATGAAAATTATTAGCATGAAGTTTGGTTTAAACTTCGTAATTTATCTAGGTAAACCTGGGTCTTTAAGCAGCTTGCCTGCTGCCAGAATGAAAGAATAAATGTGCATTAGAGCTGCTAGCACTCACTGATAACTCAAATCACAATTCTTCCTCAGGGAATATTTTCCGCTTGTAAACAGAAAATTTAATGTAAATGCCACACTGATGCTAGCTCAATACTGCACTGATTCATTCAGTAGAGTACTGCAGAAAGTAAATGGCCATTATATTATGAATTAATTATCTATCCTAAGGTGATTTTTTGAACTTATTGTAATGGGTAATAGTAATTACACAACCACACACTCTGTATTTAAGTATAAAATGCTATGTACTTGTATTTTCCTTGTGTGCCCATGCTTCAAAGTCCTAATCTTTTTAATGAAAATATCTGGAAACTTTTCTAATGTTAAAAGGGCAATGGTTTTAAGCTGAAAGAGGTTAGACTTTGATTGGACATAAGGAAGAATATTTTCATTATGACCGTGGTGAGATACAGGAACAGGTTGTTCAGAGAAGTTGTGGTTGCCCCATGATTAGAAGTGTTTAAGGTCAGGGTGGATGGGGCTTCGAGCAACCTAATCTAGTGAAAGATGTCCCTGCCCATGGCATGGGGGGTTGGAACTAGACGGTCTTTGAGGTCCCTTCCCACCCAAACCATTGTATGAAATATTTGACAAGTGTCCCCTTGCACATGTACAGACTTCTTGCACTCATGACATCTCTAGCAATTAGGGATGGAAAGGGAAGGAGGATGTTCTACTTATTGTGTGAACAGTCAGGTCCTATTGATTGCTCTGAACCTGGCTCCCATAAGCTGGCAACATGGTATTGAACAGTCAAAACTTTTTCCCTTTGGTGATTTGTTAAACCTTAAGCATATTTTCCCTGTAAGTTGTAATTTCTTCATATTGAAGTTTCAAATAAGTCAATTGTTGCTTTTATGGAAGTTCTCCATACCCTTTATTATATTTGTTGCTCTCCTCTTACCCTTTCCAGTTCTCTTAAGTCCTTTCTTTTAATATGAATGTTTGATTTGCGTTAAGTATCATGAAGCGCTGAACTGATGCTTTCATTGAACTGTCAATCAAAGCACCAAAATCTAGATGGTCCTGAAAAGCAATGGTCAGTTTAGAGCCTTTGTATGAAGCTAGAATTGTTTTCTTCCTTATGCAAATCACATGACATGTGTGCACGTTGAGTTTCATCTAGCATTTCATGGCCAAGTTCCCTTGGGCTGTGGTCTTTCTGCAGCTCACCAGGCTGTGCTCATCCTTAATATATTAAATAACCCTGCATCATCGGCAACTTTTGGAACTTTGCTGTTAGCTCTCTTTTCAAATCATGTATGAACAAGTTGAGTAGCACAGATTCCAGTACAGATCCCTCCACTGGTGACTACCCTCTGTCACAAGAGCTGGCCATTTATTGTTCCTTTCCATCTCCAGTGTTTTAGCAAACTATTTTTCCATTCCACAACCTTTCCATTTATGCAAATGACAATGAAGTAGAGAGAAGGACCAGTTGGATTAAATAGAAAAATATGCAACTTGTAAGTAAAAATACATGAAGAAGTGTCAGCAACGTGTGCTTGCAGCCCAGAAGGCCAACAGTATCCTGTGTTGCATCAAAATAAGCATGACCAGCAGGTCAAGAGATGTGATTCTGCCCCTCTACTCCACTCTGGTGAGACCTCTCCTGGAGTACTGTGTCCAGCTCTGGAGTCCTCAGTACAAGAAAGACAGGGACCTTTGGAGTAGGTCTAGAGGAAGGCCACAAACATGATCAGAGGGATGGAGCATGTCTCCTGTGAGGTAAGGCTGAGAGAGTTGGGGTTGTTTAGCCTGGAGAAGAGAGGGCTCTGGGGAGATCTTATTGCAGCCTTTCAACACCTAAGGAGACTTATAAGAAAGACAGGGACAGATTTTTAATAGGGCCTATAGCGACACGACAAGGAATAATGGTTTTAAAGTAAAAGAGGTAGATTCAGACTAGATATATAAAATGTATATTTACAATGAGGGCGGTCAGACACTGGAAC
>VYZX01010108.1:0-15968 GCA_013401335.1 Brachypteracias leptosomus
CCGCAAACTTGCTGAGGGTGTCCACGATGCCACTATCAATATCATTATTGAAGATATTAAACGCCACTGGTCCCAGCACAGACCCCTGAGGGACACCACTTGTCACCTTCCTCCATTTGGACATCGAGCCGTTGACCATCGCTTTCTGGATGTGACCATCCAGCCAGTTCTTTATCCACTGAACCGTCCACCCATCGAACCCATAATTCTCCAACTTAGAGATAAGGATGTTGTGGGGGACTGTGTCAAAGGCCTTGCAGAAGTCCAGATATGTGACATCCATAGGTCTACCCTCGTCGACTGATGCAGTCACTTCATTGTAGAAGGCCACCAGGTTTTGATCTAATTTTGATCTCCTCTATAGTCCTATTTATCTTATTCTCTTACAGAACTAGAGCTAGCATTCAGTCATTATGCTATGAAACAAGGAAAATCCTTGCATTAGTTAGAAACGTCCATACCTACCTTACTGATGGAAGTTTTTCTCATCTCTCTCTAACAACTCTGGGATTGGCACACTGGTGAATTTATACATTTTCATATTTAAATGAAGAAAGAATTATTTTCTAATTTGAATGATGCCAAAAATTTCCTGCCTGCTAAATGCCAGTGAAAATTAATGTACAACTTAAAGTATGTAGTCACTCTTACCCTTGTCTCTTACTTCATTTTTCACACCCATACTCACCCCTCTTATGTCTTTTCTCATTGATTTCTTATCACCTCACTCATTCTCTAAATCTTTTCATGTCTTTAACCTTTCACCCTCACCTTTTATTCCTCCTCAAATTTGGACCGGGGCCTTGGTTAAAACATGTAAGTAGTTTATAATTTCCTCTTCTTTTTTTGTTTTTGTTTTAATTTTCAACATCGTGTTGCACCTTTAAAAGCATTGTTCTAAATGAAGTTATTCATAAAACATTCTGTCTTCAGGTTTACAGTCACAGTGCTGGCTATCTCTCTGTCTCAAAAAACAGTGTAAAGAAGTGGGTCTTAATAGAACTCCTGACTGCAGATTGTAAAGTCTTTGATGGAAGGGCTGTCTCTTATCTTGTGTTTGTATGGCTCCTAACAGAATCAGACTCAAGGTCAGGTTAGAAACTTCTTGCTATTTACATAGTTAGTAATACCAGTAATAGCATAAAACATAAAATAATTATTTCAGGAGGTATCCTTTTCTTTTGTTTATCATATGAGCTGTGTACTCAGATTATTTATTTCATTTACTGCTTCTCAGATAGAAGTTCAGCTTCATGTCCTAGACCATCCTGAATTTATGGTCACTGATACCACTATTTTCAAAAATTAATTTTATTTCTTTGCATACTTAAAGCAGATATAAGATGCTATAATAATAATGTAAAGAATAGATATGGCTTCTAGTTGCAAAATTCAAAAACAGGTTCCTAGGTATATTTAAACCTGGAAAGGTTGGCCATACTTCGGGTTTAGTTTAACCATTACATACACATTACATATGTCTGCCCTGCACCTATGTATAATAACTCTTAATATTTAAATCCACAGGTTTCAAAAAGCAGTGTCAGTGGGATAACAAAGCTGTAAAAATATGAAGGGCCATTCTGCACTACTGGATATAAACCAACCTGAGTTCGTTCAGCCTGCACTGAGCCCAGGCCTGAAAGTCAGATGATCACAGATATGAGACACCTGCTCCTACAGGACAAGAGCCACCACAAGCCAGGCCTTTGAGCCACGCTGGCTCTGGACCATCCCTTTTAATAACCCTACCTGAGAGCTAGGACATGTCAGCCTGGGCCCAACAGCAGATTAACTCAGGCAGATGGTGTCTGTATTACTGCAATGGTGTGGTTTTAGCATTCTGAATTTCTAGTAGCTTCAGACCATTGGAAGTGTCTGTCCTGAGGTAGCTATGCCATACTTATGGCACCACAGTAACTCAATGGCAGAACTGGGATTAGAATCTAACAATCCTAGCTCAGTCATGTCCATAGGTTACTTCTAAAAAGTTCCTTCAAGATCCAGATTTCCATAACCAATAAAATAAAACCATGGGACCCCATGGGATACACCCACGGGTACTGAGGGAACTGGCGGATGAGGTTGCTAAACCGCTATTATATTCCAAAAGTCCTGGCAGTCTGGTGAAGTCCCCACTGACTGGAAAAGAGGAAACATAACCCCCATTTTNAAATAAACTGTGTTCCCTATCTTCTTAATTCTCAGCAATGTGTTCCAACATTATCATTGCAACATGCAAGACACTCTTATGTGGAGAGGTATCTCCATAAGAATGGGCATGTGAGCAAACCCAGACTTGGTGGCGCCAGTAAGGATGGCTACAGGGAATACATAAACAAGGACATACAAGGACAGTTACAGGGAAGACGTAAACAAGGACACACGGGGACAGCCACGTGCGGCATGTGACACGGGAGTGAAGCAGCAAGAAAATGGAAGCAGAAGGTGGAACCAAGGGAGGCGCTTTGAGAGCAGTACCTGGCCAATCAAGAGATGTTTATGCCAGATGCTTAGCGCCTGGCAGAGTTTGTTACCAATTAGAGTTGTGCTTCCAGTGCGCGGTTAGCGCTGGTGGGTATATAATGAGTGAGCTTCGGGCAATAAACGGCAATGCTTGGATTATATTAGTCCGTGTGTCCTCAAATTTCCTGATTTATCATTGTCACCTGTCTCAACTCATCAGTTCTTTCCAGGCTGAATAAGCAGAACTATGATTTTAGCTGAAAAAGCATTACTCTTCTATAAGTGCTTTTTTAGGTTAACAAAATTATTTTTAATTTAATTTTTGCACCAAACATAACTAAAATGCATTAACTAAAGTGCAATTGTATTTTGCTTCATGCATCTGCTAGCATCCTGTTGCACTTGCATTCTCGTACCAGTAGCAGACTTTCAGAAAAATCTTTCAAAGTCCCTCAAACACAGAGAAATTTGTTAGGTAATATGCTCACAGGCTCCATGGACATGAAGGAGCAGAGAGACATAACAGTAGATGAGGGAATTCTGATAAGCTACTCAGAACAAGAAGCTGTCACAGGGGAGGCTCAGCACCATAGGCCAGAGGTGATCCTCATCTGTGAGTCTGTAGGAGAGGGTCTCTAGCTCTCCTTTCAGACTGATAGGGTTCAGCCTAGCAGTAACGGAGTCATTGTGGGATGCAGGGTATGATTATGGGATTGTACAGGACTTACGTTTAGGGTAAGTACCAAAGATGGGAAAAGGGGGAATTCAAGGAGAAACAACTGTGGAAAACTAGAGGAAAACAGGGATAAAAGTCATCTCTAAACTGGTGTCTGGTCATGCAAAATTTATCCCATCTTCTCATTAAACTCCATTTCCAACTCTTCTCATGGGTGAGAGGCTCTCTACTCCATAGGCCTATGTATATACAGATGTCTAAGCACAATAAGTGGAGGCAGACCATGGGGCATCAGGGCCTACACGTGAGAATTGGCAATGACTGGGGAGACTGAAGAGCATGAATTTGTGTGGGTGTATATGTCAGCAGGTAATCACTACTAAACATCATGTCAGATCAGCCAGCAAGTAGGGTAAGATGCTTAGGAGACAACTACTGGTGTGGCCATAAGACTGGGTCAGATAACCAGAGGAACAAGAGGAGTCTGAAAATCAGCTAGCAGCAGACCAGGAGGTCCAAGACAGCTACTGGTAAAGTCATAGCTCTGGACCTGCCACCAGAGAGACCTGTCTGTGTGTGTGTGAAGCATGTGGGAAACCAGGAGATCCTGGGCCAGCTAGGTGTCTAAGACCAGATGTTACAGAGGAATTCATACTGGCTTGAATATGCATACACATACATTTGATACTAAAACTTTCCTCCTAAGCAGCCAGAGGAAGAGGCCACCACCATCGGTGCTGTTAGTGTGAGTGTTGTGTTTTCTGTCTCTGTTGTTCTGTGTGGTCAGCCATGTTTATCTGCATATTTGCATGTGTTTCTATTGTGAAAACATGTTCCCAGGTTCGACCAGTAGCGAGACTGAATGAGGAGCTGTGGCAGCCTCACCTTTATGGGGCTACCAGATTTGAGACCTCCTAAAAGAATTAACATGATGCCTCTAAGAAACCTTAGAGGTTGCAGAAAAATTATAAGACAATAATTTTCAATATTGTCAGCTTCTTCCAAAACATTTTGGAGGCTGTGAAAATGCAGGTGAGGTTACCAAAAGCGTGCTTTTGTAATTCTTATATCCTTCAGTTGGCAGCTAGTATCCTTCCTGGCAGGTAAACCAAAAATCATCTCATTATAGCAATTTAAGTATGGAATTGCCAGTCTGTTGATATGTTTGTGATAGATGCTGAAACACTCAGATAAACTAAAACTGAAATACTTCTGTCCGTGTCCAGAAGCAGAATCTTGCCTGAATAGCTGAAGAAGTATAAGCAGTGATTAAGTGCAGGCTTGTAAACCACTCTCTTGAATTTGATTCTTGAATTCTTCTTAAATTCCAACTCCAGTGCCTAAGCTTTAATATTTACTAAAATGTACTGTGATTAAGTACACTGTTAAGAATGTCAGATTAAATGTAATAAAGTATTGTAAGGAAAAAACCAAGAAGACTTGACCATTCTAAAAGCAGAAACTGGTCAAAAGAAGTTGTCAATCAGCTAAAGAGTTAGGTCATTGGAATCTAAATCCTTTTTTGAAATTGAGTGGCCTATGCCTAAAGCTGTCTTGTGTTTTGGTCTGGCATTTCAGTGATTTTACAGTGATACTCAATATATTGTTGCAAGTTAGCAACACTTACTTAAATGGAGAAACACATCCCACTTATTTCTTTTCTTAGCCTATAGTTTCCTACAGTGTCACTTGTTTTTGCTCAGAAGAAACCAAAATATGCCTGGAATTATAATTTGGAAAAATTTTGTAGACTTGTGGTAGTAGTGGTATTGACTGTACACCATAAAGCTCTTTAATGAGCTTCACCATCTCCATATCAAGTTCTGCAATGAATGCAATTTGATCCCAAAAGAGCCCTTTTCAGAAACCATGTAGCCTTTAAAGGGCCACATCTAATATGTTAACTATTTTCATGAAAAACAAATCTGCTAGATACTTAACAGGCTTCATCCTGAAGTAAAAGCTAGTATGTGGTGTTGCTCTTGGCAAAATACACCCAGCCTCCTTAGAAACTTGTGGTTTTGTATCACTATCCTTTTTCAGTAATAATGAACATAGAGTGATCAAAAATGTTATATGCAGGAAAATACATATATGTAGGGGATATGCTACTCTTTTCATATAAATCAATGAGGATTAGGTCCCTGTTGCTATAAATCAAAGCAGCACCACTTAAATTTATGGAACTATCCCAAGTCCTAGAAATCCAGGTCTTGCAACTGCAATCTTGCTAGGGCTAGAGGAGATCATGGCTGATAACAGTATCTTTTTTAACATGACTTTTGCTCAATTTTGCTTCTGACCTAGGCTTTTAGGAAAGGATGAGCAGTCATTAACAATGTTGAAATTAAGTAACATAAATTGAAGGCTCTTTCTTACATTTCAAAGATGGTGTAACAGAGTCAGGACTAAAGAGTAAAAGGAAAAAAATCCAGCCACAAAAGTAAATATAGTTCTAGATTTCCAGCACCAACATTTCAAAGTTTTAGGGCATTCAGGTCTTTTTTTCAGAGAGGTCATTTGCAAAAGGTGGCCACAAATCTAGTTTTAGATTGTGCACTCCACTTACTTCCTTCCCCCACAGAGCTTGGGATAGTCAGGCCCAGGCTCAGGGCCATCTTTAGTAGAAACCATCATCTTGAAAAGCTGTGTTCTTACAGAAAATGCTTTACATACTACATTAAGAAAGATTTATGTAGAAGTTAGTAATGACAATTTCATTAATTTCCATTTCCTTGTTTGGGACATAGATGAAAGTTTCACTGATCCTTTGTAAAACCCATTTGTTTCTTTCTGGAAAGCTTCTTAATCACCAGACCAGATTATTATTGCCTGGAATAAGCAGTTGAAGAAAAGTAATTTGCCATCCCCATTTTTCTGTTAGACGTGCTGTCTGTCTGTACATTCACGTGTCATTAGAGCACTGCAATTATTTGGTGGCCTGTTGAGTGCAGAAAAAGGCTCCATCAGTGTCCCCACAACAGTCATTGCATAAGGAGGTTTTGTGCCTTGATACTGCTCTGGTGGCAGACGACAGCAACACATGTCACTCCAAAGAGCGTGTAATCATCCAGGATCCTCTTTCTAAACAGGTGTAAGTGTACTCCTGCAGAGAAGTGCTTGAAGTTGACTGATTCTGGGTCCTGACTCCATAGCATGCCCAGAGGTGCTATGACAGCATCAGTGCCCACACTGTCAGTGGCCTTATGATCCTCCTTATGAGTCTACACAGTCTACAGTGAGAGAAACTATTCTAATCTTGAGTCAGTCAATGGAGCTGGTCTTAGAGAAAAAGTAAGGCTAAATCCTGGGACCTTTACTACAAGTCCTCACAGCAACTGAGGCAGTAGGAATGCCCAGATGAGGGGAAGTAATTGTTGTTGAAATCACCACATCCCTTGAAGACAGCCAAAAAAGATCTGTTCCACTGAAACATTTATAGATATTTTCTTGGGGAAAATGAAAAATGTCCCCTCCTGAAGCTAAAAGCAGGGAAGAAAAACAAACTAACAAACCAAAAAAAGGGTGCGACAGAAGAGACTTCATGTTTAGATAAAATTGTTGACACAAGACAGACTGATGTCCATCTAAATAAACGTGTGTTGCTTGGTCTGTCAGAAATCAGGGTCAGTTATAAATCAGCCATCCCAGCACAACTCCACCTTAGTATAGATCCAAAGACACAACTGTTACTATACTTCAAAAACATTGTTCTGGTGCTTTCAGGGCCAGAAAAAAGGTTGGCTCATAATTGGAGTAAGGGAATTAAATGTATTTCATTAGGATGTAGGCAGTTGAAGCCCATTGTATTTGGAAACCAACACTAATTTCCTACATCCATTCCCAAGAAGGGAGAAACAACTATGTTGATTCTTTAAAACTACTCATACATCAAAAGCCTTGAAAAAGAACAAGTTTTACAAACTTAGTATTTTGCTAATTTTGCACACCTTTCAGTGTAGTTGTGCTCACTTAGTATGTGCCTAGGTAAATATGTAATTTCAATGGTGTCTAGTGAACCCAGCATATAAAGAAGTTCTGTGCAATACCCCTGATTTCAGAGACAAAGAGACAAAAAGCAGAAAGGAAACACGTATGTCTCCCATAGGAACATCTGCACTTGTACAACAACATTCTACCATGCCTCAGTGAGGTTGCTTCTGTTCTGTTGAAGGACAAATTTCATACATGCAATTCTTCTGTCCATCAAACTCAGTGACATTCAATGCTACTGAATATAATTTCCCGTAAACAAATTTGTAGTTGCCATTCCATATTATCAAAGTCAGCACAATATACTCAAAATATTGTGTGGCTGAGAAACTGGTAACATTCTTCTGAAAGTAAAAAAAAGTCTGAACAGCGAGGTCAGTAGCTTCAGTAAAAGAAAAGTATTTTTTTCCCCCCATTAAAGGGAGCAAGACTCTCCATAGGGTACATCCATTTTCTTTTGTCCCTGGCTCTATGTTTAACCCCTCTTAATGTAAGAAAGAGGTCCTCCTAGTCCTAAAACCTGCAGCTGATAGTGCTGCCACTCAGAGAGATGGATTGACATCCCAATGGCAGGGTAAAGAGGTGGGGACATAAAGAGGAAGCAATGACAGTTACCAAGATGCCCTGAGGAGGGTGTCCATAATTACTGAAGCTGTAAGAATTGCACATACAACTAATTACACTGTAATGCTGTCTTGTGACAGATAAATCCCAATCTCAGGTCTCACACCAGGAACACAAACTGCCCTGGATGATTCCCTCCCTTTTAGATCAGAAGCAGCTCCCATACGTCTCTCAGATTTGGGACAATTTCTGATATTTCTTCCATGCTAATTTTGCCCCACAAGCTTCTAAGGATTTTGCCTTCTCATCTGGAAGGCATGATTACTCCTGCCTCCAGAATCTCTTCACTTTTCTTGCGGCAAAGGCAGATCTGGCTGAGGGACTCTTCTGAAGATTTTTTAGTGGTTTTTATTTTATACATCTTCTACCCCCTGTCAAGTTGTTTGCTGCCTTGCTTTCCCTAAATAGAAATTTTAATGGAGGTTCTGCCATGAATTTTACACACACACCCCTTTCTTCTTCCCTGGCATCTCTCATTCTTGGATCCTGTTGTACCCAGCTCCCATTTTGGGCTTTTCCTCTCCCACTCTCCTCATACTGTCCCTGCTGTCTTCCATTTGACACATTCCTTTTGCCCTTACTTTTTTAGATGACTTGAGCTCTCTCTCTGCTCATGCAACCAAAAGCTTTTGCACATTTTTGTTGATTTACACAGGCCACTTCAGGTCACTACCTCTTGTGCCCATAAAAACATTTATCTTTCTTGCACCCCCATTTTGAGTCTATTCCACATGTCTCCTGAGGGCCACCCGAGTGTGTGGAGAAGTCCAAACTGCCAGAAGAGATCCCAGAAAAACTCCCTCTCCTGAGTTCAATTCCCTGGCAAATACCTTACTGTATTTCTTAAGTTTTTACATGGTATTTATAATAACAGGAAAGAGAAATATACAGTCTTTCAGTACTTGGAATAGCAATATCTCATGTGGCTAGGAAAAGTATGTCTGGGAGTATCATATAGCTGTTACTCAGCCTAGAGACAGAGGAGCTTTGTGAGGTGTGCTGAGGCTTCTTGAGCAAGTCAGACCAAAATGCAGACACACAGCAGAGGCTGTTCTCACTTAGACTGACACAAGTTTCACATCCAAGAATAAGTAACTATTTTTTCTTACAACAATAAAATTTTGTGAAAGTATTAAGTACCAATATTAGACCCACCTGATTCCATGTTCAGTGCAGAACAAGCTCTCACTCCCTACAATCCTCATTCAGGCAAGGACCAAGATGGTTTTTGTATCAAAGCAAACTAAAGAGATTTGTAGCTTTCTAGTTAGGAATAATTAGATTTTTAAAAAAAAGATATAACAGCTCATATTTCCAGCAGTAACACAGTGTCTACATTTAGTCCATATCCAGGGCTAAACTATAGCAGTTGATCTATCACCCAATGACCCCTCCTCAGCCAAGAAGGGGGATCAGGAAAAGGGGAAGAGACCCATAGGTTGAAATGAGAACAGATTTAGTGAAACAGCCAAACTAATATTAATGCCAGGATAAAGCAAATTATTTTATACTCACAGCCCAGCAAATACACAGTGGTCACAACAAGCAGGAAAGCAGCCCTCAGGAGCAGAGTTAGGAAAAGCCAAAGCAGCAGGCCCATCCTGAGCAAACTTCCTCCTTTATACTGAGCATGACATTTATGGTATGAGATATACCTGTAGCCAACTTGAGTCTGAATGCTGACTTACTGACTGACTGACTGACTGACTGACTGACTGACTCCAAACTGCTGATGGCCTGCAGACCATGGCAGGCCTTAGAATCTGTCACAGTGAATTCAGGACAGGCAGGAATCAAAATATTGTGAACAACCAAAAGCGCTGGTTTCCTAAAGCTTTCTAATTCTTCAGTTTTCAATGTTCTAAAACCTTGTGGTGGGTTTACCTTGGCTGGGTGCCCGGTGCCCACCCCTAGTCCCTCTATCACTCCCCCCGCCCCCCACCAAAACCTCCGTCAGCAAGGCAAGCGGGGAGAGAGTAAGATGGAAAAGGAAAACCCNAGGAAGGTGGTTCTCTTAGATTACAAATAGCAATGGGACACTATACATTCCAGAGGTCCATTTGGAGTAGGATACTCTAAGGTTTGTTGATGCATAAAGAAATAAAGAGAATCAAGAAGGTCAGGGGAGGAGGGGGTGCTAATGAATACCTGCATGTTTAATAAAATGCATTCGATAATGTCATTGAAAGGGAACAAATGTTATAAAGATTAACATAGGACTTTGTATAAGTTGCCTCAGTAGAAGTTAGGCATTTTCAAAGTCAACTTGGCAATACTGTGCTTATTTGGTGAAATTTATGGTCAGAAAACAGCACTCTAAAGGAAGGAAATCAGCCAGTTTCTTCTTTCCATGCACTACAGAAAAGTCCCACGAGTCATTAGTAGCATAGGTCCCTTTGATGTATATTTAGGCAAAAATACAGTTTGCAATTGGATATAAAAGTACCATATAAAACATCTTCTGGGCAGCAGAAAACATAGTGTCTTACAGAAATTGCATGCTAGTCAAAGAGTTTTAGAAAGAGATCTTCATGATGATAATCCTGATGGATCCCATAGAATAATCAGTAAGTCATTACATGTTGCACATGGTGAAGCTAAAGCAAAAAAGGTACTATATGCATTGAAATTGCGTATTAGACAAATAAACCACCCCAAATTCAAGCCAATTTATAATAGAAACTTCATTTTATTATTTGCACCACTACTAACTAAATTACACTGTAAGACTCTACAGCAATTTCTCTGCTATGTGGTAATGTAGAATAAGTAATTACAAATGGCAAAGCAATTGCAGATAATGTGGTTCAGTGGGTTCAAAAGTTGGCTTTCAGAAACAGTATTCAGGAATTCTGTGAATTCAAGCTCTACTCAAGCACAGAGAAACATTTACCAATCCATCTGTTAAATAATTGGAACAGTATACACAATAATATTTATTGAGCGTAATAGCAAATGAGCTAAACAACCCCCTACACCCCTCCCTTGACAAAGTAATAGTTTCTATGTATTGACTATGTCTATATAGCTCTCAGTTTATGAAATTTATCTTCTTTCTTTTTCTTCTTATCAGTGCACTGAGTTAGCTAGCCACTCATTCTACCCTTTCAGAGATGTCTGTCCAAACTCTGGATGTATCATATCTGTTACCATGTCCAATTATTCCTCCCTTCACCAAGAGGAAATTGGCACTTCCATTAAGTCCATTTTCTGAGAATCTAAACACCACTGGAGGAGCTGCATATAGGATCTATGCTACACACAACTACAGGAAACACCAAAGAGTAAACAAAAACATGTACATTAAAGAAAAGTCCACTAATGTGGTTGATTTGAAATAATAGCAGGAATAGAGTTCCTATTTTCTTGTTGCCCAGAAATTCTCTATTCTAGCCAAATCTTGCACTATTCTACATTCTTTCAAAATTCACTCTCTGCTGTCATTGCTCCAGACCCATCAAATTGCTCAAATGTGATAGAGACCTTGTGAGCATAGAAATGTGAAAAAAAAAATTGGACTGCAATCATCCACTAATTTGACAGTGATGGACCAGCAATATTACATATAACAAATTTTTAACATAAGAAAAAGGCTCTAAGCAAGGACCTAGGATCCTAATATCTTGTGCGTAAGCATTTGGTATTCTTTAGCTGAACATGGTGTACAAATTGTTTTGTCTAATATATCCTTCATTTTATTTATTGGTATTACTGTATCCAAATTTCCCTCTATTAGCGTGCTGCTAATAAATTATCCTCTGCTCCATTTTTACTAGAATAAACTCAAGATAATACTTACATCACACAAACACATTCCAAGAGGAATGTCATCCATTACTTATCTGTAAATGCATCTAAATATTTTCAGCAAAAATAGCTTTGTTATGGAGTAAAAAATATCATAACACATGAAGAAGCCTATAACCATCTTTAGTCTAATTCCTATGAGAAAATTGTTCTCATAAACATTGTAGTTTCCTGTAGACTCAAAGTCAAAAGGCTGAAGTAGGTATCGCTGGTACCCAGAGTGGATCCAAATCTCAGTGTTACTGGTTGTTCCTGTGTACTGTATTTGGAACAGCAGCCTCCAATTAAAGTTTTTTAGAAAAACCCAAAAATTCCCATTAGGAGATGAAACTGAATCCTTCTGAGCCAGATATATATATGCTGGCTCCACGACACATGAAACTTTGTTTATATTTACCACTTCTTTTAAATTCTGTGTACATATGTACCCACAGACACATTTAAAAGCAGTACTTATCCTGACGCTCAGGCACTCTTGATAAAACCAAATAAATAAATAATTAATAACCACATGGACTACAAAAACCTTTTTAATCTACTACTCTGATACAGCTTAAATACTGTGCAATTTTTAGAAATAGTTATTTCGGGAACCTGAAGCACAGGTATTTTGCTTTCATAGCAGTTTTCAAGCTTTCAACATTTTTATTTTTTGTTGGAAATATTGCCAGAAAGCAATTGGCTGCCAAGAGCCAAACTTTCCCATTCAAATGGCATCCTGATGACTGGGTGTTGAAACTATGGGCCTGGGAGTCAGAATACAATTTGTCAGCCCAGCATATTCAGAAATGGGTAGAAGACAACCTGAATAGGAGCTGTCATCATTCTAACCCCATTCCATAACTACTGAAAGTGAGATGTCATGTGTAAATGAAAACCTTTCCCAAAGAAAGACTTATTTACACTAAAAGAATCTTAGCCAAAAGTATCCAAAACAATGGCAAAAGGAAGCACTTAGGAAGATAAGGGCATTAACTAGCCTTTTTGTGTAAGGTCAGAAGTCTCCCTAGACCTGTCTCTTCCGAAGGTCAGTAGCATAAAGTAAAGAAAGTAAAGAAGAAAAACAAAGAATGTATATAATCACATACCCACTCCCTTATATATCTCCCACTTTTCAGTTTAAAAAAAATAATCAAAAAAACCTCAAACATTTTTAATTTCTTTTTGCAGAAAGGTCTACTGGTAAATCTTATGGTCTACTGCAGACTTCAGCAACAGTTCAAGGATTAAGTTTATTTCTGCTTCCAGGAAAAACACCAGCAAGTTTCAAAGAAAGGGACAACAGCATGGTTCAGACTTTTTACCACTCTTAATTGGTATCCAAGCACGAATACTGAGTTCTTTTCAGCAGGACACGGTACAGATTTTCCAAGGTCTGGATCAGAATTCCCACCTGTAAATACCAAATTCATGAGACTAATTTTTGTCACAATTACATCAGTGCAGCTCTGCTGTAACTACAATGAGAGCACAGCAACATGATATCATTGCTATTTATTCCTAGCTAGTCTCATTTATGCAGAAAAATGACTATAGCTAATTTTTAAATCCTGTAGTCCTCAGGTCTGCTGTGAACTGCTCAGCTGCAGTCAGTATCTGGCTTCATTACTACTACACCTCCTGGCTTCCGCTCCCCACAGCTCCAGTTCTGCAGATCAATGTGTGCAGACTGAAACATCTCTATCTGGTCGTCATTCCAAAACAGTGTTTTCCTAGCTCACCCACCCTTAGTTCTTTGGTCAAGACTCTCATTAGATCTTCTCCAGCCTTATGAAAATGACAGAAAAGAAAAGCTCTTCCACATTACTCTCCTTTTCTGTTTCTGAGACTAACATACTGCATTTGTAATTGATCGTGATGAGTTTTACTTATGCCTGTAGTTAAATTTGACTCATGACCTGAAAAGATCACAAGAAGAATGAAACTTCAAGGCTGCTGTTTTTCATCAGCTCCTTTTTCTTGATTAGCTAGGCCTTCAGAGACTCTGAGATATAATCACATTTTTCAAAGAGCTCCCTGCTACTAGTGATTCCAGGGTTCATTGTGTAGGTGTCAATGTCTTCCAATTGCAGCGTTCCTAATTTAAATTTCACCTGTGATAATATGTGGCAACTGGAGGGAACCCCACTAATTTCTTAAAGCATATTAAACATCTAGAAGTTAGCCACCAGTTAAAAAAATTAGAAACTAACTTCAAAGACAGCAAAAGAATTATTACCAGATTTCTCTGGACAAGCACAAAAATAATGTGTGATTCTTGCAGAGAGCTGATCTTAAGTATTTTCAATCAGTAGATTGGCTGTAGACCAGCCACCTACAGTGCAGCCAAAATTACTGAAATTGTGTACCAAAACCAATCTCCTTCACATGTAACATAGATTAGCTGACAATCAGGTGAAGTATAATGGCATCTGCTATGCAGGAGACCTGAAATCCTACCTTGTTTTATTGTAAATATATTTATTTATTTGCAAATATATTTAATTCTAACAAATGAATATCTACATGAATTATATGAAGCCTGTAATTAATATTCATATCTACAAGCTTTGTTGCTTTGCACTTGTTGATACCTTCATTCATATAGTTCAATTGCTTGCTGGCACAGATTTTAGGGAATCATTTCGTAAGCTGTAGAGAATACATTTGCCTTCAAGTCCATTAACTTCTAACTAGAGATTTTACAAAAACAATCCATTAGATCAGCAGGCACTAGTTACTTATGAAGCAGTCTATTAAAGTCAAAACAATAAGATACTTGTTATATTTGGTTTCATGATCTCAAAAGACAGGAGAATCCCTAGTTTAGGGTTCTATTTGATCCTATCAGATGGCTAATAAACCAAATAAAATTAAAATCTAAATCTGTCCATAGCTTGTGGATTATCTTCTCAGAACCACATCATATTTGTAGATCCTTGTCAGCTAAGAGTAAAACAAAGTTTGAGAGAATCCTCCATGATGGTCCTGCAAAATCTCAGTAGCTTCACGTGTTTCCATTCACTAGGGAACAATAAATGTTGACCACCCACTCCTAAATAAAAGCTTCATGATTTGACTTATTGTGTTTTCTTTTCTAATGAACAAAAACTTGTCATTCTTTGTCTGCCTTTCCCAGCCAACTTCAGCTTGGACATTTTAAAAGAAAATGAGTCAATGGAATTTATTGGCCAAAACCCAATAAATCTCAGTAAAATACAATTGCCCAGTTTTCATGACTATACTCCAAGAAAATGAGCAATAAACAAACTGGTAAACATAGCCGAGGCAATGAGTGATCTGTCTGAAGAATGTTTATCCTAGAAGCAAAGGAAGAATGATTTTGAGATATGTTACTGGAGATAATTATGTATACAGTTTCTATCAGTTATTCTATAAAATAAATACTTTTTTAGTATTTTTCACTCCTTATTTTACTCTTCATTTATCCTCATGTCTCCAAGTACCCTTTAAATAACATTGCTTGAAAAGACAGCTGAAAAAGTTGCTCTTGGCTTCAAAGAAAACTCTGAAGAATTTATAAACTGTTTTTCCTCCTATCCTTGGAGCTACTACCAGTAGAAGCCAAATCCAGACATTTGCAACTCAACACCGGGAATGACAAGCTAATCTCATCAGTGTTGTCAAGGCCTAAGCCAACGACCTCAGGCAGAGGACATCTGACAGATACTGAGCTATAATAGCTAATTCTATCTCATTTAACATAAAAGTCCTTTTAGATTATAATTTTCTTATGTATTGCTACATTGAGATACAGCTCAGAAGACACAGTGAACATTTCCAGTCCAGACTAAAATTCCAGTGCATACAAAGCCTCCAGCAAGCATCATAGTTCAAATGAAAAAATTAAAATTTCTGGGTTTTGTTAGCTGCTTGAGAAACATCAGAAATACCTCCACAACACCATACCCAACGAAAAAGAGTTGGCATGTGGTAAGAAGGATTTTTTTCCCTTTCTTTATTAGTTGCTTGACATATGTCACAAACAAGTCAACAACACCAGTTTCAATGAGAAACATTTGTTGTGCGGTAAGAAGAGATTCTTGCTATGTGACCTCCAAGGGAATTGTGCTAGATGAGTTGGCTTATAATAACTTAGTAGCACTATAGCTGCTTACAATAGCTGGTTCTCTGTTAAAGGTGCTGTTCAATTTAACAGTTTCTAAACCAATATGATTAATCAAGTATCTATTTTATGCAATCCTTCCAACTAAACTACAAAAACTAAATGGAAGATTTCTTTATTCTGTGTTTTTTTTAATCAAAGTGAAACTCATCCACTACCATTTTTTCAGTATGAAATACAAAAAAAAAGTCCACCCCAAAACATAATATACAATAATTGTATAAGACAAAGATGCATGCCCATGAGATCAAGTCAGAGTCCTGGGAGGCTGAAATT
>VYZX01010108.1:28146-51428 GCA_013401335.1 Brachypteracias leptosomus
TTGACATTCAGCAGTGCTGAATCTCTACGCTTCTCCAAATTTGGGTCTTGTAAGAATAAGCTTATAAGGTTTTCTTTATGTCTCCACATGTTACAATAGGCATTACAGGGAAACTTTGAAGTCAGTTGCTTGAGTACTCAAGGCGAAGTCAAAAACCTGGCTACTGAGAAAAGTACTTAAGAATTTATGGTTTTGATACAGGAAAACAACAGACAAGAAATAAAGTAAAATCCCTTGTAATATATTTTTATGTAAATGTATAAACTAATCCTCATGCAGAATTGACTTAAAATATCATCTCAGGACATCTGATGCTCATTCTGGAAAATTACACAACACAGTGGAATGCTAGAGTTTGCAACCCCCCAGTCATATTTGGTTTAGTTTGAGAGACAATTTGCGTACAAGGAACCTTCCAAGTTCTCAGTCCATCTTAAGGAGAAAACACCATACAGTTGTATTTTCAAGCAAAGCATTTCGGTTTCTTTGCAAGACTGAAAATTCTGAAACTTGAGGAGAAAATAAATGAGCAGTTAGTTATGGTGTGAGAGAGTCACTGTTATTTAGATGCTTAAATAGCATCCTGTGGTGCCACTGGTCAGCAGCAGCCTGCTGAAACCATGCAGTGAACCAAAGTGCCCTCTGAAAAGGGAAGTATTCTAAGGAGGCACCACCTGTAAAGAACAAGTGCTTCACAATGACATGAAATTCAGCTTCATTTTCCAAGTAAAAAGTGTTGTGTCTGTACAAGAGCACTGCTCATTTGCAAACTTCTATCAATCATATGGCTGCGCAGGAGTGAATATAGTCATATTTAACTCAGTGTCATAATAAAAGCAGGAGCAAGTGGACCTAGCTACTCAAATTAAAAAAAAAAACAACATAACATTTAATGTGAAGTTGAGACATTGCTTGAGATGGCTTCATGTTCTAGGACTCTTTAAAGTGTACATGTTGCCAGTGTTCAAAATAACCCATCTGTCACTTTTCTCAAGCATTTTCTCTACAAACTACATATTTAAAATTGACAAAACCAAAATCCCATCCAACAGCTAGATAGTCATAGAATCATAGAGTCATAGAATAATATCCTAAGAACACAAAACTCTTCATTCTAGGGCCATGGAGGCGCAAATAAGTTAACTGGTCTCTCCTATCTGCGGTCAGACTGAAATTGCAGGATGTTCACTACAGCTACATCTCTCCTTTAGGACTCCAGTAGTCACTTCAATTTTGTGTCATACAAGCATGTTCAAGTGAGTTCTTACAATACTCGCCAGAAGCAAAAGACCAAAATATCCAAAAGGGGAGGGGGGAGAGGGAGGGAGACAGAGAGGAAATAAACATCCTTTAATTCATAAATAACAGGAATGCAGCCATGTGAAAGCTATTGCTATCAAACTCCATTTCAGTATAGGATCATTCCCTATATACCTTTAGAGGAACTATGAACTAACTTACTGCTAAAATGGCATATTTAGAAGTTGTCAAGGGAACAAACCCATGCTAAAAGAAACATCACATAAAACCCTCTGAACTCTGTGACTAAACGTTCAACATTAAGTTATTTTATCCATAAACAAGGACATTTTTGCTTATGTTTTTGCAATGTGCAAGTTTACTGAAGTCTGAAGATCAGTCCTCTTACACTAGTCTACCCAAAAGGACTCAGAGGGAGACATCAAGCTACCTCTCTGCTTTTTTTGTTTGAGGCCAAACGTGTGCCTGGCCAATTTTTCAGTACAAATTTTAACATCCTGAAGGCTGCTCTACTTTGTACCTGTTGGCAAGGTTCCAAAGGAGACGTCTTTGTGGCCATAGCTGACAGGGGCTCAGGAAAGCATCAGTCATGACTCTGTGCTGACACTGGCACCAAGACAGAATACAGCTTTTTCTGTCTCTTTGTTAGAAGGCATCCCACCCACAATTTTAGGAAAATACCAGATATCAGAGTGGTGGAAAATATTCTTGATGACAATACTTCTGGAATTTGTTATTTTAACTTGTTTATAAACCTACACAAGCAATAACAGTTTGCATTTACATTACATTAATATGCAGATAGTTAAAATGTGCATTGTTAGAAAGAGAAGGGCTGGATCCTGAGGCAGGACACCTGTAGGGAGGCAGAGTTTATAAAAAGTTTTTGTATTTTTCTTTCACAGCTTAATATTTATTTTACATTTATTAATTTATCCTCGTATTTGTTTTATGAAATCAATGTCTATGCATCATTAAATGGGCCTTCCTTTTTCTATAGATGTGTAGATACAAGATATAATTAGAGAGCTTCTATTGAAAACAGTTATATTCTACACCTTTTTTCCTCCTGTCCACTAGGTAGTGATTTTCTTTCTTAGCCACGGATTACTCTTCTTCAATTCCATCATTCTCAACTAGCAAGCTTTTTCAATCACTCCCTTTTGCTGACCATGCATATGAGGTTGCAGAACTCAGTCTTGTCCTCACAAGAGAATTGTTTTGGTACAGTTTTGTTGTAAATTTGAAATAACACAGTTACAATCTTACATGAAGATGTTCTGACTCCAATACCACAAAACATTTTAAAGTTTGTTTGCATCACATGGGAAGAGTTTGAAGCTAAAGTAAGCAAGCACTTCTCCTCTAATAAAAGTGTTCATGTAGGAGATTATACCCATGTAACAGTTCAAATGATTTATCTCCTGTCAAGACAAAGTCCTAGGCAATGACGTGCTCCATGCAGACATAGAAGCAACATCCAAATTATAGGTCTTCATATTGTTTTAATTGTTTCAGATGACATAGTTTTCTTTTATAATAGCATGTCTCTATTTTTTGACAATTTTTAGAAGTAAAAATAACTTTTCAGCTGAAATCTTACTCTAAGTCATTAAGTTGCTAAGAAATCTTCAAAGGCTTCTTATGAAGGCCTGGTAAGACCTTGCCTCTCATAAAATTTCTGTCAGAAATAATTTCTCATATTATATTTTCCATATGCATGACACGTTCTTTGTATTATCAGCCACCTACAGAACAATAACATTGCAAGTCATGATAGTCAGATGAGGTAACACTCCAAAGAGTCACTCCTGCATAGATCACGTTGATAGGTACTTGGAGAGGAGATTCACATGGTAGAAAACCAAGTAAAAGCATCCTATGGGAAAATCCATATTAAAAAAATAAGATTCTTTCCATCCAACAGGGAAAAGAACCCACTTGTGAGAAAAGGCTGCAAATTCATTTTATTATCTAAAAGAATGAGTTTTCTTAGTAATTTAGTGATAGAATTACAATCCAGTGACAGATTCCTATCAGTTCCACATGGATAGATTCTTTTCATGTACCTTGAAGCAGTTTTGATTAAAAAAAACCCTAACATATTAGATCTGTAAACACATGCACTATTTTTGTCTGATTTATCTAATTCTTGTGCTCTGAACACTCCATTTTCTGTTTTCTATTCAAGTAATGAAATGTGAAGGTGAGTGGTGTTATGAGGAGAAATGCTCGTGTTGTCCTTTCTGTGAAGCAGAGGAACATTTCAGATCATAAAAGTTAAAGAACTACTAGAAATGGAATTTTAAGTCCAGGAAGAGGTAGATAGCTGTTGATTACATGATTGCTAAGCAAGAAAGTATCGTTTTTAAGAGTTTTGGTGAGAGCACGGCAAACAGGTTTAGATAATATTAAACACTTGATCAATTAAAATTTTTTTTGCTCATCAGGCAATCACAGAAATCTTTCCTTAAAGCTGCCTTTGCTGTATACTTGACCATTCCACAGTCAAATAGAGATAGCAATTTAATTTTCAATGTACCTGTGGATCTTCAGAAAGCCTGTTTTAAAATCATACTGCCTCATATAACTGAATATGTATTAAAAGTCTAATTAGCCTCTTATTTTTCATGTCTTTGTTTTCATCTAAAGATAACTCAAATCCTTCAGTTCTTGAACATAAATCTGCTTTCAATTGAATTTGAGTATACATTGCATTTTTTATGGTCACTTTTTCCTATACAGGGACACTACAGCGATATGTCAATTTATAGTAGTTTATAAAAATAAGTGAGAGGGAGACACAAAAATGGGTAGAGGTAAGGAAGTCATTTACTGGGTGGCCAGGAACCAGCACTACTTTACCTATTGCAGATGAGAGCAAACAATGAGAAGGCTAATCTTGTGTTCAGCAGTCCTAAAATTTTCTCGTGAAAGAAGATTGCTAGATGAGCTCCTGGATAAAGAGGTGTTTGGGTTGGTTTTTTTCCTGGGACTACTATATGAGGAATTATTCTATTGACATCTTATTTAAAAGACTAACTGGCTCTCTGTCAAGGTTTAGGTCCAATCCACCTACAAACAGACGCTCTCTGTTAACCCCTCTTTCCCCAACCCAATTAGAAGAAGAGAAAGAATCACAGAATGTTAGGAATTAAAAGGGACTTCGAAAGATCATCTAGTCCAATCCTCCTGACGGAGCAGGATCACCTAGACCAAGTTGCACAGGAACACATCCAGGCGGGCTTTAAATGTCTCCAGAGAAGGAGACTCCACAACCTCCTTGGGCAGCCTGTTCCAGTGTCTGTCACCCTCACCGTGAAGAAGTTTCTTCTCATATTTATGTAGAAACTCCTATGTTCCACCTTACACCCATTGCCCCTTGTCTTATCACCCAGAAGAGCCTGGCTCCATCCTCCTGACACTCTCCCTTAACATATTTATAAATATTAATGAGGTCACCCCTCAGTCTCCTTTTTTCCAAGCTAAAGAGACCCAGCTCCCTCAGCCTTTCCTCATAAGGGAGATGTTCCACTCCTTTAATCATCTTTGTGGCTCTGTGCTGGACTCTCTCAAGCAGTTCTGTGTCCGTCTCAAACTGAGAGGCCCAGAACTGAACACAATATTCCAAATGTGTTCTCACTGGGGCAGAGTAGAGTGGGAGGATAACCTCTCTCAACCTACTAACCACACCCCTTCTAATACATCCAGGAAAGAGGATAAGGGAGAGAGACTTATGGCCTCCTCCCCTCCCAAATGGGAAAGGAAGGGAATGAGAGAGAGAGGATTCTGGATTAGAAAACTAAAATGGCTTCAATGAGATAATGAAAATAAAAGGGAATATATACAAAACAAGTACCAAACCCAACCTCCCCCTGATGGCAATTTCATCACCGTCACCACTGAGGCTGTGGAGAAGGCACTGGCAAAGTCCCAGACTGGGCTCAGCAGCTAATGGGAACTGGGTTCAGAAGCTGGGTTCAGGAATGCATGAATCGAAGGCAGGACCAAGAAGCAAAGGCCGAAGGGAAAGGATGGGTCCACCGAAGGAAAAAAAAAACAACTGGTAGTCCCGAAAGGAAGAAGGATCCTGAAGGGAAGAGGAGGAAGCGGAACCTAAGGGTCAAGATCCTTGTGATCCCTCAGCTTTATACTGAATATGACGTATATGGGATGGAATACCTTGTTGGCCAGTTTAGGGTCACCTGTCCTGGCCGCTCCTTCCCGCAGGTGCAGCCTTTCACTTTCTGCACCCCCCCAATGTGGTACACATGAGCTAGCAGTGACCTGGGTCTGCACACACCAATCCTTGGTAGTAACTCTAAATATCAAGCATTATCACTGCTAGAAGCAGACACTGTCTGTGAAAACACACTGTCAGCTTCAAAAAGTGAAGTTAGTTAGCAGAGACTCAGATGAAAAAGTAAAATCACTGAACAGAATTGGTTTGTTTCTAACTCAAACTAGGACACTCTCTAAATCTGTTTATCTTGCATTCAGTAGACTCCAGTCTAGCTGATTTACACAGATTTAAGTTTCCCCTTCCAATCAAATTGTTTACCCAGTCTTACATTGTTTTGGGTTTGGTTTTGTTTTGTTTTCGATTCTGATATCCAGAAGTCTCAAAGGCTAGGTTACATAGTAACTACTACTCCAGTTTACCCATAACAAGCTCCCGTTCATGATGAGGAGACATTTTAGGGCACTGAAAGTCTTTTTGTATTCAGTTAAATGATTTTGAATCTCTGATCAGATTTAATATGTAATTTGCCTCAGCATACTTTTGATGCCCTATAAAGGTTCCTCAAAAATCAAAATTTTAAATGCCTTTTAATATTTTGGGATATTAGAAGTGTAAAAACTGCAAGAAATACAATTTCCATAAAAATAAGGTAACAATTACAACATGCTGATTACTTTGGGAAGACAATGGAACCAATGGAAATTGTGTATATTACTGTAACACTGAGCTAACAATCATTTAGTGAGAGGGCAGTCTTATGGTTCAAACCCTTTCATTTCATTTAAACAATGCCCTGCATTGTATGCTTCCAATTTATTTATCACCTATGACAGACCACTTTGTAATGCTTTTCATTAAAGGAAACATGGAAAACAAACCAGAAGATAGAAACAGCACTAGAGTGCACTGCTCTGACCCCAAAAACATTGAATGCTTAAAGCCTTCTTTAAAAAGAAGTTTATGACCTTAATTTTTTTGTTAAGAAGAGGGAAGAGTAACAGTTCACATCTCACAAAATTCTACTGTAAGAGAACTTCATGAGTGTGCAGAAGTGTGGCCCACAGAACTTATAGGATGACAAAGGAGGGATTTTTTACACTAGTTCTCCATATGCAGCTGGGAATAAGAAGAATCAACATCCACAGTCTCCATCTTCCAATACATTATTCCAAAATGTCCACTGACCAGAGTGAATTGAGGCTGTTCTGTATTACTTAGCTGCAATATATTCTAAGCTTATGTAAACATACATGCATGTAATATTGGTTGTATTGTATTGATTGGTCAGGGCTACCTCTGGGCTTGTAGAGACAGGAAAAGGTTAACTACATTTAAGGAATGATGGTGCCAGCCAAGCTGTCCTTTCAGAACTGCAACACCAAGCAGCAGTTTAACCACAATCACACAGAAAAAGAAGCAGGTAAATGCTGTTTAGGACTCCATTAAAAAGAAATAGAAGTTTCCATCCCCATTTATCACAACAGATCTTTAACATGGATTTCTCCAACTGGACAAAAACAGTCTGTGGGACATACAGGAAGAGCTTGCTCCTCAAGTAGCTTCTGATGGCAGCATCCCTTAAACCCTGAGAGCTTATTCCCAGGCACCCAGCTTGACTCTGAAAGCTCCTCTGTTAAATGGCTGCTTTAATACCTGGACAATTCAAGGGAAGCACAAAGAAATGATGTCTTTTATATTCTGTTTCTGATTCACAAATAATCTTTGACAAATCATTTACATTTTTTCCTTTAATTTTCTTACCTGCGTCCAGGAGTAATAACATTTAGTTGCTGCAAAGAATCAAGTAAAGTCAAGTGCTATATAAATACCAATTGTGGTAAGGAGACCCTGTAAAAACCATAACACTTGGTCAAGAAATTAATAACAGATAATAATGACTTATGAAAACCAAGAAGAAATTAATAACATATAAGACAATTGTGTTTAACCTGCTGCTCATTTCCTCTTGTTTATCAGTTCCTCTACATCAGGAAAAAGACGGGACTGATATTTGGTGATCTCAAATTGCATTATGAAGCCATACATACTTAGAGGAGGAAAGTGACTCACCAAGATGTACAGTCCTCTAGTAGATGAAACTTTGCATACACAGAATTGCTGATGGAATTGTTTTAGTGTTTACAGTTAAACATAGCAAGATGGACTTCATTGAGAAGGCTGCTTTTGTCCCATCTTTATGCAAGTTGAGTCTGCCCTGATTATAATATGCTGGGAATACAACAGTGTTTCTACAAACTGCCATAATTGCTGAGAATTTCCACTGATACCAGGAATCTCATTCATGTTTAGGATAAATATCAAATGTTTTTGACAGCAGTAGCAAATAGATTCCTTGCTCCACAACCAGTGTAACCAACATTTCTAAAAAAATATTGTATTTCTAACTTTTCCCCAAAGAAGGAAAAAGCGTGTGCTCCTGGAAATAGGTCTGGTTTTCAACTTCGCACCTTCTGCTTCACAAAACAATAAAGTAAAAGCCAGTCTCCCCTTTATGCATAAGCAGAATACATCTTTTATCAGCTGCTCTTTTCTTGTATAAGGTGTCTCTAAACAAAAATGATCACTAAATAAATAAACCGTGCCTCCTCCCCTTCATCTGTCCCTTGCTCCTAAAATGTCTCTTTTTTTTTTTTACATAATTGATCAGCATTATTTGGATGAATGTGTTTGCACAGCTTTGGCAAGCAAATGTGTATTTTTTTCCTTCTCATGCTGGAAGGAACAGTTTATTTCAAAGAGTTAAACAGCTGCAGGGACCCTTGAGATGTTCTACATCCTCTAGCTGTGGTATGCACTCTGCTAAGCTTTGAACAATAACATTATGCAGCAGCCCCTTTGAGGATATGGCTATGTAAACTATCTTACAGATTCTTTTCCTACCTATACTAAAGGCCTAGTATCTCCAGGAAAAACAAAACAAAACAAAACAAAAACGATTCCTGTAATTGGAAAAAATTAACTGCTAGAAAGAATCAGCAAGAGGAAAGAATTGAAATAAAGAGCTAATCTAAACACGTGCCTGAAATTCCATCATTAATAATATAATTGGCAGAAATGTTCTCAACAATGCTCCACTGTTGGTCGCACATATCATCATTTACATTGTTGTGATGCTTAGATTAACCCATATATAACTGTACCTTAAGTCTGGAACATTTGTTGCATGATATAAGTCAACTTCCTGTCACACATCTGTTTATTTTGCTGCCTTCTAAAACAGAAGAGGGAGTCAGCAACAAAGATGCAGATCCCATATGTGCTGAAGTCCCAAAGCCACATAGGTTTCTTTTGGAAACTGGGATAATTGAGTGAAAAAATTTATGAAATAAGCCCTTTAAAGACAATAGCCAAATTCTTTTCTCAGTCACTAAGTGCAGCTCTGGAATTTTGACTCTTTTTTTTCAGCTGCCAAATGGAGCCACAGGAGGTGTATGTGGTTGGCCTTATGAAAAAAAAAACCCAAGCCAAAACATCGGTACTGGTGCATGCCTTAAATTCACTAAAAAAAAAAAAAAAATCATTTCTTCTTCTCAGAAACTAGAAATCAGTAATATCTGCTGTGTCACCATGTGTGATGGTTGTGTATTACATAATCTTGTGATCTCTCCCATTCAGTATATACATGCAGCCATCCAGAAACAGCAGAATACTTAGCTAAGTGTGCGCAGCAAAGATTTGGACAAGGTATACTACACCCCACATTTTCATAATTACTTTACATAGAAATTCACTCTCTGCTTCTTCACTTAAAGACAGACAAGATTCCATGAACAGACTCCTCTCACGACAAGGTATGAGGAACATTTTACCCACTTCTAAAAGGCTCCACAGGAAGTTATCAGCTTTGTCCTCTCAGAAAAAAGATATCTGTGAATCCGTCAGTTCAGACTCATGTCTTAACAGTCAGTTGGTTCTCTTTTACTATAAGTTCCGATACCATTTTATGTCATTCACATAAGTATTATATCACTGTAACAGAGGGGGGACAAAGAAAAAGTAAGTCAGGGAAGGAAAACCAATCAAGGATGAAGGTAAACAGCCTGGGAAAAAAGTATTCCTAAAATGTTTTTTCACCTGATGGTGAAGACAGGCATAGTTTGTATGAAGGGTATTGGGGATCAAGGAGTTGAGGGATCCATCTGCATGGACTGGAGAAAGGTTTTCTGGATATAAGACATCTGCTATTATTGGAAGGTGAACAGAGAGGACAGAATACAGAACCATCATAAAATGAATAGACCCAAAGGAGACAGAAACACAGCATTCCAAATAATTTAGGAAAAACATTGAGGGCAAACATTTCCTTTATATAACTTGGCAGGCCAGTGCTAAAAAATGAAATGTGGTTGCACTTGGCAATAGCAGATGGCAAAAAAAAGTCTTGGGTGAATAATATGCAAAGCAATGGTGAGGTTTAATTCAATTTATCACAGAAATCATGAAAAGAAAGATTTTCTACTTTGCCAAATTTTAAACTATTTTTCCCATCTGTTTTTCTTCTTTTTCTGGTTACTGCAGTCATGTCCTTGTAACTGTAATGAATATTGCATATCAAGCACTAACAATTATTTTTCTATTATGAAATGTTATTCAGGCAAGATAGAATTGATAGCACAATGTTGAGAATGTTCCTAAATATCTGTTATTAATTCTTTTAGAAGGTAACTTATAGATAATGGGACAGTCCTGGAACAGCAAGACTTGAAGAAAGTAGTTTATCCATCCATTGTTATCAATAAATGCACATTCCTTGATACACAGGCAAATTTCAGCCAAATGATCCTTACTATTTATCAGTCTACTCAGGTTATCATGTCCCTTTTTCCTAATAAGAAAATTTGCTCAGAGTGCACTAGCTCACCACCAGCCCTGGAGATACTTCCCTATTGAAAGAAAAATATTTTGGGTACTTTATTTATGTCACTTTTCTATCGATTTCTATGATCCTTTTTCCTAGAGAATACATCCTTCTGAGGCCAAAACACTAAAGATTTTGAACAGTCACAAGACCTTCCTGCATGTATCCACAGGTTTTGCTCTAACTTGAAACAACCTGAAATAGAATTATAGATTAAAATTTGTTCTGCCTCAATGCCACTGCTAAGAGAAAATATTCTCACATTAATAGGCATTCAGCAAGGTTACAACTGACTAAAACACTGAATCAGATGAACTGGAACTGGCCTAGCTCATCTAATAAACCAAGCCACATCTGGAAATTGTGGCAGAGAACTCTAGGTGGAGCAAATCAAATCCATGACACAGCTCCTGCAAACAGTTTATCAGTATTGCCTATCCTGAGACTTCTGCTCAAGCCTGGACCTTAGTAATGCTTAGCTTTCTAGTTTTGTTGTGAGGTGTCAGTAATGACCTAAATATAGCCACCTTCAAACAACTCTTAGTTTATTTATTCTTAGTGATGACAATGCTTCACAAGTGACTTGAAAGAACAAATAAAAATGTACTGTCAAACCAAGTTTGTCAGAAGAGAAAACACTGTAGGTTTTCCCTTGCTGCAGGCAGAATGGCCAGGTCTTAAGAGAGAATTTGAATAGTAGACAGTGGACCTAAGGCAGGAGAAGACTAGGTCTGGTGGCATGTATGTTGCCTCTACCCTAAAACAAAAGTTCTTACCTTCTTCCTTTTTCAGGAATTTTCTAATCACTTTATGTTGTAGAATCCAATTTTGATTTTTAAAAATTGTAGTTCTATTACAAATACTATTCCAAGAGCAGGGTAAATCAAAGCATTTTCTCTTTGAGAAGTGGGCAGAGCCTAGTACTGGAATACAATCCCACCATTTATCCATATTTTATTTTTGTTCTTTATTTTGCCATTTCATCCTCTGTAATATGAATTAGATTTTACAAAATCAATAACCTCATACCATACTATGGACAGTCATGGCAAGATTATGTTTTTTGCAGAAAGAGTACATCATTCAACTATTTTCTTGAAGCTCACCATGTAACGGACTAAAAATCAAACAAAAGAAACCAAAAACTTAGTAAAGGAAAAAGCTTAGTATGAAGCTTTAATATAGAACCTTAAAAGCACATTTTTAAGGAAATTCTTTAATGTCCACCAAAGAGCAACTCAAACTTAATAATATGCAATCTCTTCTTTGTTTGAGCCTTCCCTAGTAAAACAGAAGTTTGTAAAAGATAAAAAAGAGTATTATTTGAGATATCACCAGATGTCATGTCCAACAGCCTTCTCCATTAATTGCTGAGGCGCAATCTCTACCTCCTTTTCCACCACATTTATTTCTCAAAAATATGCATGATAATTACATTTTTAGTTTAGTCAGAGGAGCTTTACAAGGTTTCTGATTTTTTATAATGAAGAGACATGAAAGAGGGATGGGTCAAAGGTACTATTTCTGCCTCTGTTCTAAATGGTCTGTTTAAAAAACTTATTTTCAGCTGCAAGTATTATTCAATTATGAAACAAAGAGATCATGTATTTCAACAGAGCAAGAAACTGGCAGATTGTATGATCTGGGACATGTTTCTGAAGAAATATCAATTTTCATTATAAGATCTAGAAATTTGCCAAGTCCTACTAGGCATAAGTTCTTCACCATCCAGTGAAAATAAATTTGTCTTCCCTTTCCCTATTTCATAGGTCTAGATTATGATTTATCAGCTACAGATGGCAAACCCTGACAAATTTAACCCTATAGAAAGTGTGATAGGAAATGATGGTTTTTTCAACTCAAAGAAAAGAAACTCAAAAAAGAGAGACTGGAAAGAAGTGAAAGTGTGGCAAGTCACCAAAATAAGGCCATTTATAGGACCCTATTGACCAGGAAATTATAAACTTATTTCTTCAGCTTTGCATTGGTAGTGGGGAAAGCCTTGGAAATGGTTGTTAAAGAGCAAATAGAAGAAAAGTCCACATCTTGAATCAAGGATAGCCAACATGGTCTCAGGAAGGGAAGGGCATGCCTCGCTTACTTGCTGGAATTGTTTAAGCCTGGGGCTGCCAATACAAACACGGAGAATGCTGTGGATACTGTGCACTTGGATTTTCAGAAAACATTTGTCAGAATTCCTAACTGAGATTACTTTCTGGTGTGCAAAGCCATAGCATAATTCAAAAAGGGCAAAGGGGCCCTCACAGAAGTAAAACACTGCCCCTTGGGCAGGAAACATGGCAAGCCCCTCTAAATTGCAGGGAGGTTTCTGGTGTTAAGAGCTGGCCTTACTAATAAGCTCATAGATGCTCTGTGAGATGGAATCAATATGTACTTACACTTGGAGAGAATGAGTTATGATACATACAGGGGCACAAATAGAATATTGCATTATTAAACACAAAGGCTAATTAATAATCAAATTGTAATTTTGCTAATTTTGTAAAAGTAAATGTAAATTTAAAGATTAAAGAATCTCAAGGCAAGGGACACAGCTGTAAGCTCACTCACCAAATCCCTACAAACCTTATTAGAAACAGGCTTGATACACAGCAAGCCTCTGAGAAAAAACAAGTTAGAGTAACAGTGAAGTTGTAGATAACTGAATTGTCAGTTTAGCTGCAGAACTGAAAAGAAAAACACAAACTTGGTTTGATCTGAAAAGAAAATTGAAAAAAAAAAATTAAGGTGAAAAAATACTAGGGACTAGGAAAGACAAACTGATTCAATCCTTCCAAAATGTTGTACTTCCAAATAGTAGTAAAAAAACCCAAGGCAACAAAGGTATGAAATATGCAAAAATTATCTTTTATCTACTCTAAAATTGAAGCACTCACTCAGGATTAAGAAAACACATATCCTCTGGCATTTTCCTAGTCCCCAGGAGTCTGACTTTAACAAATGCACTACGAGGGTTATTTTTGTACTGTTGGATGTATTTGCCTTTCTGTTGAAGTTGTTCTTCCTGAAAAAAGGTATACACATATTCATTTCGGGGGGAGTACTTACTAATTCTTAGGGAAACATCTCAGTCCCTCATTTATTTATTTTATGCAAAGTAAATTTAATACATTTAACATTGACACCTCCAGACTGGACTTCCTCTCTACCAGGAAAATGTGGGGGTTCTGTGCAAACCTCCTCAGCAGAGAGGACACTCCATAGCCTGGTGAACATCACTCTTGGAAGTATTTTAAGTATCATAACCACTGCTGTATAACCACCACAGCTATCTCAAACACAATGTGTGAAGAATTAATATTTTTACAAAGACTGGCCTATAGGTATGCATTTTAAAGATGAATCATAGAAGTGAAAGCTTGTGCTTAATTTCTGCAAAATCACCTAAGACTTCTCCTTTATCAATCTGTAAAAATAAAAAAAGGCCAGTCATGGTAATTGCCAGGGACACTTGTAATGACAAATGAGATTACATTTTGTAATACTTTTGGAGATCATTAATTGGATTGCCTTGTACTCATTTTTGAAGGTTAAAATGTGTCTGTGATGCATTAATGAAACTAAATACTTTTTTTGCTTCATTGTAGTGCTTCCTTAAAAAAAAACCAAAACCAAACAACCCAAAACATTAGACCTGATCTTGTATAAGTAGAGATAACATGGACTAGACACAGTCCCCACTGGTTTAGGAGGATTACCCACCATCCAGTATGACTTTATAAGGTGGGAACATCTCTACTTCAGCTGTCGCTACTAGTAAGAGAAGAAAGTATCCACATCTCACCAAATCCGCAGCCTGATAATAAAAGACCTGAAAATACCACACACAGGAAGGAGCTCTGTGGAAGCTGATCCAGTGTTTTGGGAGAGCCATTCAGTTGCAACTCTGTTCTCCCTATTCACACAACAGGACTAAAATTCCTTTGTGCCATCTAATGTGGCTGTAGATGGAGGAGAAAAGCAAACATTCTTAAATTTATTGGTTAAAACAACTCTAAGAGTATGTCTGCTTAAAAAGCTAATGTCACGATTACTAAGATTACTAATTATGGTACTGGGTATTGTTCCTTTAAATGAGGAATACAGCACTGGAATCAGTCATATTTCCAAAGGTACAAACTTATTTTTAGAGATGCTCCACACAACTCCAGCTCAAAAATCACTGGATTACAAAACCTAACTCTTCACTATTTTTTGGCATTTAAAGGTACTAAATGCAAGACTACTGAGAGGGTGCAGTGAGACACTTGCTCAGATTTTGTTCCTGAAAGTTTTTTAAAACATGCAATGAAATAATAATACCACTACAGAGCATTTGATGTGTATCTTGTAGTTTGACAGGATAGGAAAAGGACAAAAATTGAAAATAAACCCATAAAATTTCTACAAAGTTCTCCCTAAAATTAGTAACTTCAGTTAGAAGTTAGATCAAAGGACTAATATATAACAAGACACAAAGCAGTTAGAAGTCATCACAAGTACAGAAGTTTAGACGTGCTTCTTAAAGGCCAAATGCAAGGAGTCAGCATCCAGCAACGGAAGCACAGCCTATAGCCCCAAAATTACTCTTTCACCTCAGCACATCCACCAATCTGGCTGTGTCCCATCCCTGTTTTCCATTTTATGCAGCAAACATACCCACATCTTACTGTGCATAAGAGAGGGAGCATACTACACCCTGAAATAGCTTCCAGATATAGTCATCATGTCTTTGCAAGGAGAACCATCCAATTTCTGAGACAACTAAAACACCCTGAATTACCTTCTCTGCCCACCCTGACTTCTGTGTAAGAAGAAGTAGGTTTGACAAAAAACTCTGCTGAGTATTAATCCCCTGTTGACAGATCAGTCAAGAACATTTAATGCTGATAACGATTTAAGCTCTGAAAAATATCAGTGTTGATAGTCACAATATTAGCTGTCAGATTATATTCTACTACCGACCTGTTTTCTACTAAAAATGCTAACTGGTTCTCTGAATTATAAAGGCAAAAAAGTGAAACAGGAAGATATCATGGACAAAGCTGTAATTACAAAAGGTTCTGGTGACAACAGCAAGCACTGGAGTCTTGTTTTTCTGGCTAATTATAATGTCATCATCCCCTCAATGCACAATGTTTCTAGGACTTTACTTCATGGCCTATCATTTATTCTATATATCAACATCTAGAACTATAACCATGATATAACCTAGTCATTGGGAAAGGCCACAAACCCTGCTATGGTATGTCTCAATGCCAGTGCTGCTGCTTTACTGCATTCAAGAAAGAATCACAGAAAACACACAGCTTTTAAAACTCATCACTGAGGCTAAGTCAGAAAAGCACTATTAACTGGAGATGCACTGAAGTAACTGACAGCTCTGTACTTCTGGTTCTGTGCACTTTAACAAGTGTCTGCAAAGGATGTTAATTAACTAACCTGTGTCACCTCCAGAGCAGGCAATTCAGTCCAGTGGGAGATAAGTCTCAGTTAAAATATTAAAATGTATGGACTGAAGTTTAGTTGTTAGGTTTCAATTACAAGCTATTTTTCCCATGTGGAAAACCAGAAACAGATGTGGAATATCTGTTTCTGATTTATGCTGCAGTGTATAGATCAGAAGGAACTCCACTGAGTAAAGCCAGATTATATCTAAGCGAGTTGCCTTGTAAATATTGTGAAGGAAGTGGAATTAGAGCCCTGAAACTTGTTTCAGACCACAAAATCTCCCTCTCTCTCTAATGTCTCAACAACAAACTCCTCATATCTCTATTTCCAAAATGGAAGATGGTATTCCCAGTCAGAACTAACCTTGCCCTGAAGCAAACAAATAACTTTAAAGCTTAAAGCACAAGGTGCTTTGCTTCAAAGCCTCCCATGACTATGTATCAATTATTTGGCATACTACTGAAAAAATGGCATTTAGAGAGAAAGGTATAGTATTGGAAAGTCAAGTTCTTGCATTTGACAGAGTATTTGATATTGCCTTTGAGATTCTTTCACTTCAGATCCAGGATATTGGAAAGGCCACGTTGTGACTTGCTCTACATTAAAAACTAATAACATATGTATAAAATAATATTTAGAACCCTGCAGTGCTAGAAAATGTATCAACAATTAACACAATTTTTAGTGGTCTAGATGCACACTTAAAATAAATACACATATTCACACAGAACCACCTTTCTGTGCAGAGACAGACTGTGTTTTCCTCTTGAAATTGACTCTGGAAAGATTTTTACATTATTGTATCAGGATTTAAGACCTGAGACGGTGTCACCAGCCAGGTTACCCAAGAGCTGGCAGATCCAGATGACAGTTTGAAGTGGAGTGACACAAGAAGCAGCACTAGCAGCAGGAGGTGAGGGGTTAAGGACCATGCATCCGGCAACGTGGGACATGGTGATGCAGATGCTGATGCTGGAAGGCATCATCTCCTTCAGGTGCTTCCCCATTGCTACTTGGAGGGCAAAGTGAAAGGGCAGGTGGTTAATATTTGCCTCATACAATGCATCTTTATTTTATCAGTTCTGTAAACTCCCTTTGATGGGTTTTCACCGACAGAAAACCTGCAGACAGGTTCGGGCCGTTGTGCAACCGGAATCCACCGCCCAAACGGGCTCTCCGAGGTCGTTGCTACCGGAGCATCCGGGACCGGGGGTGCGGGAGGGGCTGCCGGGGGGNCGGCCCGGCGCCCCCGGGTCCCTCCGCCTGTCGGCTGGCGCGCAGCGGCGGTGCGCGGGCGTCCTCTGCTGCCCGGCGGCGGCAGCGCCCCCTGCAGCGGCGTCAAGGGCAGAGGTGGAAATGCTCGACACAGGGGAGCCAAGAGATGTCCGGTGTTTCAGGGAGGACAGGGGTTGCAAAGAAAGACTGCCAGAAGTTACCAGTGGGTTGAAAGATACGAATACACAATTTTCTCTTCAAATGAAAGGTAAGAAAACGAGAGGTGAGAATGCCAATGCAGTAGGGAAAGGTCCCTCAGTGCACCAACGTGCCTTCGTCCCAACGCCTTATTGGTACCGTCAGAGCCCTATCTCAAGCCACACAGCTCTACTGACTTCACAAATACAGTGAGAAAATCGGCCAGTGGAACATTACTCCAGCTTAAGCAATGGGGACTCTAAAAGGAGCTGAAGTGATCAGGCTGGCATCACATCAGCCTAGAGACAAAGACAAGTATTGGTCTCTGGTCTCTCAGCTTGCACGTAAGTGCACCAGAAACAAAAAGTGAAATTCAAGTATTATGTATATTCAAGCAATGATGTTGTCTAGATCTTCTGCTTCTTCCATACCAGCAAATCTGCCTGATGGGATACTGGCTGTGCCAGTTTCTATTTATCAGATCAAACCCAGTCCAGGCTACTAATAATTGAAACCCTTGCACTGCAGTGATGGTCCGAGAGACATTGTTTTTCACTCTGTCATTGGTTCAGCAAAACACCCGGGACAACTGCCAGTGTTCAAATTCAAGTAGTTTGTTGTTGTTGTCTTAGTCTTGATAAAAGGTCCAGACAAGTAGAATGATTATGGGAAATAAATTCTTGTTTGTCACACCGTCCACTTCAGTAAGGCAGGCAGCCTTACAGGCAGTGGGCAGGGAGCATCCTGCACTAAATGAATGTGGAATGAGAATAAACAGACAGCATCAGCCCCCAGCACTTAATCCAGTCTTATGCACAAGTCTTAAAGCAATTTTTTAAAAGGATTTATGACATTAACCCAAATAAACTAACAGGTCACTTTAGGAAAGCTATATCTGGACAGTGAAAATATTGGAATCTTTGAAAAGGAGACCAAAATTTTCACTTACATCAATTGTCTTAAATAAACAGTGTACTGAGATGAGACTTTATATTAAATACCATAATTTTAATGGTTTTCAACAGAAGGAAATGGAAAATATTGGTGAAAATAATCTGACAGATGAGATAGCAGAGTTGCAATTTTAAAAGTAATATCCTTCCACGAGATCCAAGCAAAATTAAATAGTCTTGTGTTTTTCTGTAGGCTCCTTATTTTATTTTCTGTTGCTTTGACTGGCAAGCCCAAATATTTTAGCATGAATTTTATTACTGAGGAAAAAACCATGATTATTTCATGAAAATTACGTTGGAGATACATCTCATACCTCTAATAGCATATTAATAACTTTAGAAAAAATGTTTATCCAGCTGTTCTTCTTACTGAAAATTCAACAGGTCAATATGACAATTCTAGCTTGCTTTTTTTCAGTGACTTTGATATTAACATTCACAGAAATGAGCATTTCTGCAAAATATTTTACCTTTGCTAAATTTACAACTTCTAAATGTAGATTCCAGTGAAGATTCAGTGAAAAAATGTAGAGTGGACATCAGTCAGAAAGATATTCTACTTCTACTACATCTGTGTGAGTATTGTCATTTTCCCCATTGATGGTTACTGTGACCTGAAATGTCATTGGACCCTATGAACTAAACACTGAGAAGAAAAGGAAATTATGGAAATGTGTATTTCTTGTTTACTTGGGTTTTTGAAAATATCTTCATGAATTTACTGCGTGAATTCACACACTTGTCAGTTACACGGCAGGACTTTCATTTCAGTCTATCAGAAGGACTGAATTGCAAATCTAGTTAAAACCTCTCAATGACCCATTTTAAGATATTAATCAGATCTGCTAAACAGTGGAACAGACGTGGCCTGGAGGTTGCCATCAAAGATAGCAAATCTCTTGACAAGCCTGAAATGAAAGACATTTGCCAAAGTAAATAGTATTTTAAGATCCTTCTGATTTGTGTTAATGTAATGAACATTAGAGCAGTTTCAGAGATAGTTATTCAAGTGGAAAGAGTGAACATTAAGAGGACCCTGCTCATTCCCTGATAGCATTACCTGGAGTTACCTAAACACCAGAGCATGGTTGCATCCATAACTTGATAGTTATTGATAGGAAAAAAAAAGTTTGGTTTTCTTTCCTATATAGTTATAGCATAGAAAGGAACTTAGTTATTTCTCCACAGCTGATGCAGTCCTTTACCCCTGCTAAAACTAGCAATACGAATGTTTGCTATGGTAGGAAACACCTTATGGGGTCCACTTCTAAAAGGACTGAAATACAAGTATTATAATCCTTGTAAACAGCCTTTCAGAGGTATTTAATATTCTAGTTAAGGCTAAGTAGTACAGAATTTGATCTGTTAAATAGAACAGTTAAGTGTAACTTGTAGAACTGTCCCAAGAACAATCAATAAGGATTTATGCTGAAAAATAAAAGGGGTAAATGTCATCTGGCTGGGAAACAACTGAGAAAGAGTAAGAGGAGCATGAAATACCTAAACTACAGGTCACATGTGACAAACAAGCAACATTACAGAATGTTTTTCTTGGCTTTCACGAAACAGATGATTTTTCCAAAAGAAGTTCCTAAATTAAAAGAAAATAAAATACCAGTATTACCTTGATTTAAAAAAATACAAAACAACAAACAAACAAAAACCAAAACTATTTTCATAACCAATACACTGTAGACTATTTGTTTTCAAGTTTGAATTATCTACTTCACACATGTAGAGAGTAGGATCTGCTTAACAAATATTGTCAAGCTCCTCAGCACAGGAGTATGGCACCAAATAGCAACTTCAGTAATCTTAGAGGCTTCTTGGTCCAAGACTCTGATTGAGGCTGAAGTTGTTCAGTGAAGATTGAAATTTTGTGAGCTCTGCACAAAGAGAATATGTTTGCATCCTCCATACAGGGATTAATGCAAAAATAGATATGATTATTTCAGACTGCAAAAGATTCTAATGCTTCAAGTCTGAGCTGTAGAGAACAGAATGAAATGCTTGTGCTCACGCTGATCTTATCCTTTCAGCAGGAAAAGAAAAAATAATCACAGTTAACAGGAGGGTCTCTCTGCACCTGCAGTTCAGTCGCTGCAGTCTGTCATCTCCATTACCTTTGGAAGTACACTATTTAAAAAATGTTGAGCCACATTTACGAAAAACTCCGAGTGCTTCCTCTGCCGTTTCCTTGCCTCAGTCTCAACCAGGGCTGGAATCTAGTAACTCAGAACTAGTGATTTCCTGGCAGAATATTATATTTCTGCTTACAGTCATTCTTTCTGGGAATTGAGGTAGTGCTGTAGAGAGTGCTGAACCCCTAACTGTGCAAGCTGGATTGGATTTACTCTAATCCAATATTTAAAAACAATATTTACCTTGCTTTAGTGGAATTTTAGCCATTTCCTTTATCACTTTGATAATACTCTGGAGATAGTTCTAAACCTGGACAGGAAAAAAGAAAAAAAATATTCCAGGGAAAATTACAGAAGTCTATGTAAACATGACTTTTTTTCAGCATTCTGGTACATGCATGTATATATTTATAAATAATATATATATGTATATAATATGAAATTTATTCTGAATAAACAGTTTACTGCAAATATTTACATAAAAAACTTCAGAGCTAGGGATAGCATGCCGTTTGGCATATTCTGTTCTCATTATCAAATTAATATTGCTGCTTTTCTAATGTACTGTTGATGTGAAGGCACCTGTGAGTTTAATCTTCCAGGTTTCTAAAATTTTAAATCTCTTTCACAAGAGACAACACAAAATGCATTCAAACTTTATATTCTTATAATAGATCTATGTAGATCTAGCAAGCAACAATTTATTTTAACCAGTACTGAAATTATTTGACTGGTATCAACCCAGATGCAACTTGGAGGTTTATAAATACCACTGTAGGGATCAAAGTTCATTGTCATCATGTCTGGCTAACTCAGACAATTATTAAAATGAAGGAGAAAACTTATTTGTGCCAGAACTTGGACCCCTTAATAATACAGAGTTCTATGTTTAGAACAGAACAAGGAGTTACAACACACAATATTTTGAGGCTTTATTTCCACTTACTTTATTCCATTTAGGATTTCAAACAGAAATCCTAAACTGCCACAGGTTTTGTTTTTATGTGCACAGTTCTTCCACAAACAGGGCAGCAATTACTTTCAGACAGGAGTCATTATTTAAATCACACATGATTCCACGCAGTTACAAATACACTGGCTGAACAAGAAAATCAAATTTAGGGGGAAAAGACTTGGCATATTGCACCAGTTTAAAGGATTATGAAATGCAGGAAAAGTTCTAGAGGATCTGCAAACCCAAAACACCACAAAGGTCTCTTACCCATAGCTGCTTACGCTGCTATGTTTAATCACAAGTTTTGCAAGCAAACCATTTGGCAAGAGTTTCACCCTGAAGAAATGAAAATAGCAACAGTAAAACTTAGTAGTTATATAAAATCATATATGTTTGGAGAGACATATAAAAATTAATTGATGGGATTTTTCTTTTAAAAAGTCCTTCTGATTGATACCAAGTGGAAGTGAGAAGTCACTCAAAGGACTCTGGGTGATTCAAGTTCCCATCTTTCTCAGGGGTGACACAGAGTTCACAGTCATTCCTTGAAATCCAGAGGATCACAGAATCAGTCTTAGGTCTTTATCCAACCTGGGATTCATTTGTTCTTGGCTCCTTGTCTTCAGGACAATCACTTCTCTTCTGCAGAAAGAGGGAAAAATGGATCTGCCTTCATCCCTGTAATGCTTGCTGGGCTGAATCCCCACCTTGTCCCTTTGGTCTCACACATAAAGCCTCTTTGAGGCAGTTCCCAGCCTGTCCCATGTATTTCTGTGGGCAGTATTCTTTCATAGCACCTGTTTTCAGCAATGTCCTTGAGTAAAGCTGGGGACATAATTAAGTCTTCCATGGACTTTGTTATGCAGGAGATCTACATACTCCTTTACAAGGATGGAAGAGTAATCCATTTTAAAATATTCACAATCTCTGGTATTTTGTAAAATGTAGACTTTCCCTAAATTTTCCATTTGGCCACAATCTTCACAGAAGATTAAATAGCAGTGGGTCTATACAAAAGAATTTAAGACCTTCAGAAGACCTCTGAAGTGAAAGTAGGAAGACTTAACTCATCAAAATTCTTCCCAGATAGGAAGTTTATTGCTTATACAGACTTTAACATTACCTATACTAGGGAGCTCCAGAAGATATAGGAATTAAGGAATACCAACCAGGAACTAAAGCGATATTTCTCAGCTCTTGCTGATGTATAATAAATCTTAACAGTAATAAAGTTCAGGGGAAATTGTATCTCATTTCCTTTTGTTCACTGTCTTTTTTTTTAAGATTTCATGGGAAGTTATGAAAGACTCATTCTGCCTTTTGGAGACCCAGTCTATCATAAATCCTTGAACAAACACATTGGTCTATTCAACAGACTCTGCTGCTTTCATTTTTCTTGTGCTTCCACATTTCCTGATACCATCTGGGACCACAGGTGGAGTGTTGAAATAACGCAAGAAAGAGTTTTCTACTGATAAGATGGCTAGACAGATACGGTTAAAGACATGTGCCAGTCACCCATTCCTTGCTCTGAGGTTCCATTGTCAAACTACCCAGCACTGGGGGTTCCATTCAGTTAGTTTAATTCATTTTAATACTTATATTTCATGCTGATTTTTCCCCACCTCAATATATTTTAACCTGGGGATTTTTCTGAAACAAAAATCTTTTAAATGCTGTAACTAATATTCTATGAAGAAAGAAAGTAAGAAAAAAAAAAAACACAACAAAGGAATTTGAGAAACAAGTTCTAAATTGCCTTACAATACCTCACCAATATTCCTTTTGCTTTAACTTTTTGGACATTAAGCACTACCTTTATTTTAAATTAATTCCATTAACTAAGAAGCTAACAGTAACTGTAGCCACATTGTGATCTTCTGTGGTAATCGCCCATAAAAGAGTGGAACAACAGGGTGAAGGAATAGGTCACCAAACCTTTTTTGACCTAAAGATCTATCCAAAACCAGCCCCAGTCCTGAGTAAT
>VYZX01010108.1:55049-65544 GCA_013401335.1 Brachypteracias leptosomus
CTTTGCATTTATTAGCGCTTACTCCACTTAAAAGATGTCTAGGATCCTTAAGGCTCATCTGAGCTCTCTTTATTCACTCAAAAATCTCAGTTAGTTAAAAATACGATTTTGCAATCTCTATTTTTTAAATTTGTGTTTGATAAAGTGCAGTAGGTATGCTTTCAGAAAAGGATATATTTGTTAACACTTGAAAAGCATATATTTGAATTGAAAGGTTAACTTCTACCAAGTATTTCTCTCTCTCCAAGCAATTTGCAATTCTGAAAATGTGATCTGCAAAATGAGCACAAACATGGGGAAGGACTTTGAAGAAAGAAAGATTCTGTGTATCTTGCCCTCTTTGTTTTCAGCACAAAGAGCTATGACTCTTCAGAACACTCCATTTCCTTACATAACCAGTTACTCTTCTGGGCATTCTGGTGTTAGCAGGACTTCTTATAACCATTCTCAGACTAGGCTCCACCAGTGTGTTATTCAAAATGCTAGACCCACAGGCCCTAATAAATGCAAAGTGAAATTGCATTAATGAAATACTATTAGGCACAGACGGGCAGCACAGATTGTAGTGTAGGAAGAGCACAGACAGCTTGCTGGTCCTGGCTGAACGTCAAACATTTGCCTTAGTGATACCTTCTGTGTCAACTTGATGGCTGTCTATGGCCTCTCCCTGTACAACATACATCTTCTGGCATGGAGGTCCCAGTGTGCAATATAAAGCTTTGTAGACCTTAGGCTTTGGTGAGAAATCCTCCTTCAAGGATTTCTCATTGACCAACATTCTCTGCAATGGTTCCAATATCACCATTTCAACTGAGCCAGCGGGCTCTTTCTGTCTCAGAAGACAGTTGCTGTTCAGTGAATAATCTGGCAAAAATGGTATTATGAGAGAAGCAAAGAGATAATCAGTCATGAACATGAACAATATCATCCAGCACAAAATAAAAAAACAATCTCTAATGGGTACACTCTGTGATACTAAAATTTAGCAATTAAGCCTTATAGTTTTATTTTTAAAACCCTTTACCAATGTTGGCAAATCCTAACCACAGTCTTATGAGTGATTGACATATTTTGAAACTAAAAAAAGGTGAAGAAAAATTTTAAAATTACTTATCCAGACCACAGAGGCATACAGTGTTTCAAGCTTAATAAGAAGCAGAAATTCCTGGATCTCAACTGCATAATCAGACACAGATTCTCTTCACACACATAAAACCAGAATACACAAGCAAATGTAAACTTTACAAAATGTGTGCTATTATTAATGTATATGATACATTGGGCATCCATATGTTTCAATTTTTCACAGGGTGATTTTTGATGTCAAAAAGTTACTGTCTGTGCAGATGAAATCCTGTATCTGCAGGAGTGAGTATAAGAATACATGTCACCTGTCAGAGAATCATCTGGTCTTTGATCATTTTTGGCCTGCTAGGATATAGTAATTTCTTAGAAATGACTTATCAAATTCTGACATATAGGTACATTCAAGAAGAATCTGATATGTAAATAAGCTTGCTACAGGAAATACTGTGTAATCAGCCAGTGGAGGGCTGAAAGGCTATTAAAGAAATAATGCAAATTTCATCCACTTGATAACTGACTGTGTCAGGACAATACAAGCTTGTGATAGGGTCAGGAAAGCAGAAGGGTTTCGAAGACAGCAAACTGGGGTGTTAGCAATAACCTTGGTGTGATTGCTTCCTTTTTCCCTACCTGAGGTCTGGAAAACCAGCCTGGCTGCTTCCGAACCAGTGTGGGTTTGGCATAAGCTCATTCTGTGGTATGGAAAGGTCCCTCCAAACAGCAGCTGTCAGACCATCCTTCTCATGGTAGTGGGAGCAGCAAATCCTATTCTCCACTGTCCTTCCCTATACCTGGCTTCTTGGTTGTCTGTCCCCACACTTCCCTGTGGTAGAACCCTCCCCTGAGAGAGCAAATTTCTTGTTTTTCTACATTGCTGAGAACCATTGGGCCCACTCTGGTTCAGTGTCACATTTTTTAATGACCAGTAAGTGGTTAGTTAAAAAGCCATTACTCTTACAAAAGGCCTATGTTTTTAATTCTAAAGATGGACTGGCACCAATGCAAGGAAAACCACCAGGTGCCAAGGCTCAGTAGCAAATGAGCTGTTCTGCTTCACTGCCTGTCTCCACCTTTCACTAATTTGGCTGCAATCTTAGACTCTGGCTTTACTGTTATTCAGGGATCTCTGACACATCTTGGGGACCTATGTCAAAATTAAAACAGAAAGTTTATGAGCATGGACCACCTACACTGAATTAAGCCATTTGAAATTCTGTACTACTTCTATGGTGCAGTCTTAAAATCCTTACTGTTAGAACAGTTTAGCTTCTTCTAGATTACCAACTCTCAATTTTACTTTGCCTGTAAATCCTGGAACCAAGGAAGCCATTTCTCACTATAAGCAATTTTTCTTCCATTTGATATACACTAGGAATCATCACTGAGCAAGATTTTCCCCCATCATTACTTTTTTCTCATAACAGAGCTGTTGGATTTGAAACAAAAATGTGGTTCTCTAACCACAAAAATCCAACAAGGAACACAAAGCAACAGAATCCTTTAAAGGCTCCTGGTTTTGGTTTTGATTTTAAATACAGTATTAGCAAAGCGCCTTTAAAATTAGATATGGCAGAAACCGACAAACAGAACACCTGATGTAAACTGAATGGAGCCTGAAATCGTAAGTTTTCATAGGGCAGCTTCACATGAAGCTACTTTAAAAGTATCATTTTGAACATCAGAAATACAGAGAAGAGGAAAAAGGTTGTGATATGTTCCTATTCCATCCCGTCTCCTCTTTGCAGAAAGTACTGGCATAACTCTTTGAAGCTTTGGTGCATTATGAAGAATTCATTAACTTCGTATCCATTAAATGAGTTGTAAATTTTACTACAGTTTTAAGTTAATGTCTTTAAGAAAATAATGGACTTCAATAAAATGAAATTACTATCCTTCTAAGTATATATTATACATGTTATTGAAATTGAGCCAGCATTAAAATGTTGAACACCCTGCACGGTAGGTTTTTTAATACGAGTTTAGAGCTCATGTGGTGCTTCCTCAACTGTTTCTTTTGGACATGAGGTGCCACATTTTTCTCAATCATGAAATCACTTTTAAATTGCCCTGGTGCTTGATTATCTATTGGCATTTGTTTCATTATATGTTACCTTAGAAGAAAATACATTACTGAGAACAACATAATGTTTTCTACAAATGTATGTTTGTTGAATGATTTTTGGCAAACCAAATTAAAACCCCAGGAGTTTTGACAGCTCTTTTTTCCATTCCATGGCATTCAAAGATTGTTTTCTAATAAGCCAATATATTTCAAAAATGTGCATAGTCACACGAGTCCAGATTTCTGAGTTCACTGGCTTTAACAGAGCTACATAAAAGAAAAAAATGGCCTATTTTTTCTAATAAAGTGTTAGCAGAGAAAAGGAAGGGTTAAAGGAGACAAAAAAATCACTGATTCAAACTGCCCCATAGTCTGAGTTTGTATTCTATATTTGTGGTGATTTACTGGACTACTGGGCCAGAAAGTAAAGTATGAAACATTGAAAGACCTGTGGGACAATCATGATTACATCTCAACACTCCCATCCACTCAGAAAATGCATGTCAGTCATACAAGAGATCCATGAAGTTATTTAGGTGCAGAATTTGTTATACATAACAATCATAAATGGTCCTGACAGGAAGTCTTGATAATCGTGACAATCGTTCGTGTTGTGCCAGATACATGCCCCATTTAGTTTCTTCTTAGACAGAGGCAAAAAAACTTCATTGCCCAGATAACTGCTTTATTTCTTCCAATTTCTGCCTCTCATAGGCTATCTAAAATGCAAAGCAATGGCACTCTGTCATGTATGTCAGGATACCACTTCCCCATCTGTCCAAATCAGAACCCTGACCAGGCTGACGCCTCTCTCTGTTGCACATCTAGATTTAATTCTGAAGAAAATCCAGGGCTGTGAATGATGGGATATGCACCTGCATCTAACCCCAACACAGAATCAAAATGCTGCTTGGGCATGTGTCCATCACCAGCTTAATATGTGACAGAAAGTCCTAGATCTCTTTCACAGTGCCTTTGTAGCTGGTGTCTCTTATGGATGCCTCTCACTGAGATCAGCCAGACTCTGTCAGATCCTGTGCTGGAGACCATTTGTCATGTTTCTTTAAAATCTTGTCAGCAATACAAATTCAATTCTCATTTGATGAGAAATTTGCTGAAGGAACAATTAAGTTAGAAGACATTTAAGCAAACAGTCAAAGGTATACTTTAACTAGCCACTCTACCCCAGGTAAGGAAACAACAGCGGTGAGCAACACCAAGAATGCCAAAGAACATGAATGACAGAGTCAGACTTACACACAGCTTTGAGTGTCTGCTCCTGTGCTTAGTCCACATCCATGAGCACTTCCAGGACAGTGTCTTCAGAAACTGCAAATTTGAAAATACCCACGGTACCCTCCACAACAAAATCATGTGGGTAAAGTTCAGGATCAAATGGCTCAACGTGTGAGCCTTAGTCAGTCCAAAATGAAATTGGCCTCTATGGATACACAATAAAAGCATTATAATAAACTTACCATAAAGATCCTCTTTTCTAAGATCTTTTGTCCCTTTCACACAAATATACACGTATGCAGCTCTTCAGATTATTATCTGCTCTCTTTACCTTTCTACTTTTTACAGTTCTAGGACACATTTGAAGTTTTGGCAAGCATTTCACTGAATTTGTACATTATAAACAAAGTTGAAGAAAATGTAAGGCTTAATTTTATTATTAGGGCTAGTCAATAGGAAACATCCAAATATGCTTTCTTCAATATTAAGACTGGTGCCCAAACTAATGGAATAAAAAGAGTAAGAAATTTTCTAGATGGTCCAAAACACCCTACTACATGCTTAGTCTCGCAAACACTTCAGATTGAGTAGCTGCAAGGATGTGTGTGTGATGCACATGCGTGTGTCTCTCTCTTTCTCTTGCTCTCTCTTTTCCTATTTCCATAGAGTCTGCTCTCTAGCTTTGCTTTTTTTTCAGCAGTTTTTGCCAATCCAAAATATGTAGACACTAAGTTAAATCACTCATTTTGTTTATGTGGCAACAAGTTCAGACTCCTTGCCGAAAAAATGTTCTTGGCTTTGGACAAAGCAAGCTTTCAGATGCTTCCATCTGTTTTAAATACACCACAAATTGTAGTATGGAAACCATTGCCCTCAACTGGTAGCCAATTTGCTGAATACATCTATATTTAAAAAAATAAGAATGATTCAACTGCAGACTGTTTTCATATTTTCATATCATTTAATTTCAAAGGAATTCAATCCTTGTATGAAAGAACTTTAAATACTTGTGAATTTGTCTTACTGGGTATAGGGTCAAGTAATTGACAAAAACTGGTTCTTTCAAATTCATGAATTGCTATTATTAGTGTAGGAAAAAGGTTTAGACACTTTATATTCTTATATAATATCTTTCATAATTAGACCTGAGCATTGTTGTAATCTTTCAATCTCTCAGCATTTTTCCTTCTTTTTAGGTTCTACTACTGCTTGAAAGGTGGCATTTGAGAGAATTTGTGAGTCAAGCAAAATAAAAGGAAATATATTCTCTGCTTTGACTTTGTTCCGTTGTGGAAATTTGGGCACATCTTTTTACTTTTCCTCTTCTCTCACTTTCTTTTTAACTTCCACTGCTAGTTTTGGTATGGACAGTATACATGCTCCCCAAACAAGGAGATCTATCTCTTGATGGAGGGAGAGGTCACAAGAAGTGATAGAGGAGGTTTTCCATTTCCTTTCCATCCTTCCTAATTAAATATTTGTCTTGGGGACAGTGGCAGAAACAGCAGCTCAGTATTGCCTACCAGGTCCACACCATTGAGCACAGCTGCAATACAGACTTCTTGAGGGGGGTGTTGCGTTAAGAGCAGTAAAGTAATTTGGCAGGAGATAAACCCCCTTGCTTTCCAGCTTATCCTCAGACATCAGAGGGGCTGGGGGCGGCTAGGTTTAAATCCTGATTAATGCTCAATTTGACATTATGAGGCCGGTATCTCAGATTCACTCGATAATATCTATGGACTTACACGGTGTCCAGTGAGAAACGGTGCGACTGGGTACGTTAATAGTCCAATTTATTTAAAACAACAGAGTACAGGTTCTTTGTGGATTGCATACACTGTCCACTTTGTGGATTGAATACACTGTCTGCAAAGTGTGNGTTACGTCCAGTGATTATCCCACAGAGGGCAAGAAGGAAAGCAGAAGAAACAGTCCTGATAGACTTTTTTTCCTTAGTCTCACGCAGACCTTCATGCAGAGTTGAGTCTGAATCTACTGAAGACTAATATTACCTCTCTTCTTCCTTCATCTTCCCTTTACCAGAATATCATGACTTGTTGCAGCCCTTGGTCTCCCCACTGATTTGTTCCCTTTTTACTTAATATGATTCAGCCACTTCAGTTTACCACTTATACTCACCAGACACACTCCTCACTCCTCCCACCCATTCAAGACTCTTCCATAGTGTATGACCACACTGGAAAATGAACAGTAGCTGCCAGAGAAGCTGGCAAGATATACTGCATTTTGCCAAAAAGCAAGGCACCTTCAACTTTTATGTCTCTATGGATATATAAATATATGGCTTCTCGCATTTTATTAGGTCTAAATTAAACAAGGCAAACAAATGTTTTTCACAATCTGGATCAGGGAATTGTTTTCAAACATGTCTCCTTTGGACTCCACAAAATTAGAATCTTAGAATATCTCAAGTTGGAAGAGACTCATAAGGATCATCAAGAAAATTTCCATGCTCCTCACACCACATCTTTCAAGATAGTGATTAAGATATGTTATGTATATACTTGTGTATGATCTTAACATGAAAACTAATTACATGATTTACTCAAAAGATCATCACAGATACTGGAGTAAAACCTTGAGCAACCTATTCAAATGTATCTTGCAGCCCACAGCAGAGGTGTCTGCATTATGGACACCTTCTAAAACCAACTATAGCATGGAAAAATACTCTAATCTATCCTACATTATGCAAAATCGAGTCTTTCTGATATACATTTCTGTCTTGTGTTCCCTACCAAGCATGGTTTGTTTTCAGATGTACAACAAACTGAAAATATACAAAGTCCAGAAGCCAAGAGCCAGGACCAAGGGACTATGTGACTGTTGTGGCAAACTGCCTGTGATCAAATCTGGTGACTCAAGGCTGAGCTCCAAACTTACTGTAGAAGAATCTGTCTTAGGATAGCAAATGATGTCAGGAGGCACCTCATACTGCAGCATCCAGCAGTATTTCCTAGTTCTAAACCAAGGTGGATGTGTTATAAATTATTTAGCTGAGCTTGAGAATGACCTGAAGTTTGACCCTATCAATAGAGGTACAGTCTCACTGCATTGTTGAAAAAATCAAGCCATAAGCAAAATGCTGATGTGTAACAGAGCTGTTAATAAGTACAAAACATTGGTTTCCGTATGCAGTATTTCAGAATATACCAGGAAAAACTCATTGGAATAAGGAACTTCACTGTAGGCTGCCAATCAGCATCTCAGCTCTGTCAGACTTTATGCAATACTACTTTATTTTACACATAGCCAAAATTTAGAATAATATCAGGGCTGCATGACTTCAGTAAACAGAAAAAAAAGATTCTGTTCCTTCATTTGAAAACAAATCTTACGTGTCCTAACTTACAGAAGCATTCCCTCTTATTCTATCTACATGCTTTCTATGGTCGCAGATGTTGTGAAGTATAACCTACAGATAATGCAGTAGTATTCAAAGGTACACAAAATCAAAATTATGATACGCTAATGTTAACAATTGACCTAAGATGCTAGTTTTCCACCCCTTTCTATATTATGTTTCTACTTCATCAGGTCTCCTAGTGCTGCCTGAAAAAAAAGGATGAGAAGCAAGAGGCAGCTCTGCTCTACATCTAAGCTAGAGGTGTTCCTCCTCTCAGCAGACTGCAAAGCAGAATGTTGCTGCTGCATGTGTGGAACTAGTGTCAATCTATGGGTGCTGTGAGTAGCACAAGATAGGTGGAGGTTGCAAACCCTAAAGATAAAAAGGAGAAAAAAAAATCTCATTTTCTCTACCACATGGGTGCCAAGATACCTCTAAAAGAACAGCTTCATGAAAGGTTAGAGTAAGAACGGTTAGACCCATGTGAGGTTAGAGAATTCAATCCCATTCACAAGGCTCCATCACATCTTTAACCCTTTGGCCAAAACATTTATTAGTATTGCAATATTTGTTGATCCTTTCTACTATCAATATCATTACAAATTTAACTGATGAGGTCTTTTATTGCTAATCTGCCAGTGTTATTACTAGGTTGGGACTTGGCCCTATTTTGCTTTCCAATAAATTATTTTTTTAATCTGTTTCTAGTAAATATTTATTGTAATTTCTTCTGAGTAGAATACCTCATACTTTAATAGCACCAAAATCATTAAGAAAGGCATTAATAATTAAACCATGCTTATTCTTACTTCTCCAAATTCACATAGCATGGGTTATGGACAACTGGAAAGTATTCCCATACAACAATGAATTGATTCATTCACTCACTTATTTTGGAACCCAAACACCTCAGCATAGTAAAACTTCTCATGCCATAGAGACCTTCAAATGACTATGTTGTAATTATCACTTCATCACCTCTGACTACTCCTCAGCAGATATCACTGCTTAAATCTCCAATTAGATATACCAAAGAAGGCATCTTTCTGCTATATTCCTAACTTTTTATTAGCTTGATATAATTCTAGGAATCTGTAGCTTTACTGAGTCATTGCTCCAGTTTGGCAGTCACATAGGTCTAGTACTTTGATCCAGGAGCAGGCTGATGCTCTGGTGCCTACAACTATGTCCTTATAAGGCACTTTGGTTCACTTCAAATCATTGTTTTTTCTATAAAGCTTTCATATTGCAGTGAATTATTTATGCCCAGCAAACTGAAAGCTCTCGTTGACAGTATTACAACGTTGTTGGGTAAGAAATAACAGCTGAGATCCTGACTTCTCTACACCTCCAGAGGAAGAGTGAGAAATTATGAAGCTCTCTGTCCTTCCCCATTAACAGATAGCTGGAATACTACTGACAGTACAAGCTGTCACAAAGTACAAGAAAACACTAGACCCTGGGCATTCAGCAGCATGTCAGCTTGTGCTCACTCATACAGCACTACTCTATAGACCTGTTTGACAGCACATATCCTTCACCCAAACCTTCCTTCTATTCTGAAGTCCTGAAGTATAATTTCAATGAAGAAGGGAAAAAAACTTGAAAGAAAACACCCAGATTAAAAGAGGAGCTGTCCTCCCACCATTAGCACCCTCTGGAGCAGAGCACGCTACTGCACCAGGTGACACTCAGCACTAGCACGGCTGTGCCTTCCCTCCCCTCCTTGTCCAACCAAATCTGCTTTTACCACAGTCTCCTGGCAATCCCTCCAGCCACTCACTCTTAGATCCCAAATTTAATAATCGTGCTTATTTTTCTCCCATGTTGTGCTGCTCCTCTGGTGCTGCAGTGCTTATCTCAGTACCACAATATCAAAGGCAGAGGCTCTCAGGACAGACATCATTTTTTGCTATATGTATAGTATATACACACCGAGTTCTCTCTGACCAGGGTTTGGAACTACTGCAAAACAAATGAACAAATGATATGAGCATATTGTAAAGTGCTGGCAACATCCAACCATATCTAGCTACTAATTCAACATATCGAACAGGTACCTCAAGGGGTTTTCTAAGTTTGCAAGCGATATCTGTTATCTAGACACAAGGGTAAGCAGTGCACCATAAATACTTAACATAAATCCTATCCTTTGTTCTGATCTGCATACATCATCAGGTTGAAATACAGCCAGTCCAGCAGGAGAGGTGCATATATCACAGAATCACAGAATCACAGAATGTCAGGGATTGGAAGGGACCTCAAAAGATCATCTAGTCCAATCCCCCTGCCGGAGCAGGAACACCTAGATGAGGTTACACAGAAAGGCGTCCAGGCGAGTTTTGAATATCTCCAGAGACGGAGACTCCACAACCTCCCTGGGCAGCCTGTTCCAGTGTCCTGTTACCCTCACAGGAGAACCTCTCTCGACCTACTAACCACCCCCCTTCTAATACACCCCAGGATGCCATTGGCCTTCTTGGCCACAAGGGCACAGTGCTGGCTCATGGTCATCCTGCTGTCCACCAGGACCCCCAGGTCCCTTTCCCCTACACTGCTCTCTAATAGGTCATTCCCCAATTTATACTGGAACCTGGGGTTGTTCCTGCCCAGATGCAGGACTCTGCACTTTCCCTTGTTATGTTTCATTAAATTTTTCCCCGCCCAACTCTCCAGCCTGTCCAGGTCTCGCTGGATGGCAGCACAGCCCTCTGGTGTGTCAGCCACTCCTCCCAGCTTGGTGT